>JABXWE010103696.1:0-36329 GCA_014611495.1 Limonius californicus | reverse complement strand
TCGGTACTAGTTAGACCGCGCGACGTATATAGTAGAGAATGAAGTATGCCTGGTTGCATATTAAAAGGAAATTAAGGGGCACCGCAGATATTTGGCGGGAATTCTTACAAACCTTGTAAGTCTGTTCGTTACGAGGCAAGGTTTTAGGATTGCACTTGAACAACCGTTTTGAGGAAAATAACTCTACTGTTGAATAAAGATGATATGAACAGTTTCCAGTATGGGAAAGTCCAGGGAGGCAGTCGCGTCCACTTATTATGTATGAATTCAAGGGATGTATTCAAAAATCTGTTGAAATTATTAATAGTGTTACAGTTACCTATTAATCAATTTGTTATTTCACGGTTTGATGTTCTTAGTCCTAGCTGTTGTTAAAAATAAAGGTTTTAGGTATATTTCCGTTAACATTTAATTTTTATAGCAATAGTAAAAAATAATATTATGATGGTTTAGAAATAGTGGAAATAATAGTCATGCATTATGCAAGTCTTTAAAATATTGTGGGTGTTGTTGATAGAGCGCTGGTTACGGTTTCTAAGTGAGTGACTTAGAGGCTCGCACGATACATTTCCTAGGTTGACTGTAAGAATTTTTATAATAATAAGAAAGTTTCTATACGTTGAGATTGAAACGCATTTATATGATTATTTTCCTTTTTAAGCACTCAATTTAATTAAATCCTTACCAATATGTAAATATAGATAAAACACAACGATTCGTCCGTGAGTTTATCCAAAAATAGGGCCCGCTTATTGGCGAATAAAGCTTAGTAAACAAAAACGCCAGCTTGAAAATAAACCTTCCGAATTTCTTCGTGTTCGAATAATTAAGACATTTACTATCGAATGGACAGCTACAAATTACAACATCCTGAAACTTAAAAGTTGCACATCCAGCTTGTTATCGGCGTCGGGCAATAACGCGGAATGTAGTGGACCGAGATGCCCGCGACGCCCGAAAGCGACGCACCGTGACGTCAGAATTTCTACAGGGCCGCACTCACGAACAATTATGTTTGATAATCAAAAACTGTCCTTCAACTGAAAGTATTTGGTAATCAATTAATGTTTTTTTTTAAGATTTCTCATATCAAATAATGATACTTTTGAAGGTTGCGATCACACAAAAACCTATCTGGCCAACTCTAGTACAAAATATATATCTGAGCTAAATGTTAAAATGTTTAATTATATTTATAATTATTTCCAGCCCTCCTAAGATTAATATAATGATGTAATAGTTGTGATAAACGTGTGTCATTGTATCGGTCTTAGTCTTAGAAGCTTAAACAGTTTAGTGACTGAAATCTATTGAAGAACATGGCAATTTTCTAGCAATTGCGAGTTAACGTTGCAATCGAAGTGCAACATCTTCTATAAAGTTGAGATAATGTAGGTGAAGTTAAGGAAAATTAAGATGTTATCTTAAGCAAGAGGTCGCATAAATGTTCTATTAATGTTTGCACCGAGTAGTTTTATTGACCGAGAAACCAGTTCTTTCCAAAAAAGGAAGCGCCGAAAAATGAAGTATTGACGACATTTGCGTAAAATGGATGTGCTATCATAAAAGTTAATGGACGATATTACTTTTCGCCGCACTAATTTAATTTTAATTGAGATAAGCAAATAAAACGTTATATTGCATATAAAAATTTATTTATTGCCAAAATAATGGGTTTGCCCGAAAATATATGTAATTAACTTGAAATACGATTTAATTTAAGTTTTGGTTCATAAAATAAAACGAAAATGTGTAATATATTTGAATTTAATCCCGACACATACGAAAATTTCTAAAAATCTGCTAAAAATCAAACGAGGCGAAGCAAAACGAATTTTAGCATAAAAATCCACCAAACGTGATTCGTTTCACACATAGCGGAATGTCGCTGAATTCCCCATAATATTTCCAAATAGTTCTAAAGATAAAACTATAAATACTGCGTTTTTTTGAAAAGACGATCTAAATTCTTCATCAGATTAATGTAGATATAAAAATACCGACAAGGAGCTTAAAAACAGATTAATAGAAATTTAGACGACTTGCATGTTAAATTTAAACTGCTTTTTGAAGTCGTTTTAGAGATTCCTTTTTCCGAGAACGTTGACTGCTTTCGATTTACTATTAATGCGGTGTTAGTTAAAGAAAAATGACAAAACTTTCTTTAATTTATGGAACTGGTTTGGGACTACTGATAAAATGTTGTGATTAAATGGGAGATAATTAAGCTTTAAAAATAATTGGATTATTCGTACAGTAGATACATATCTCGTTTATATTAATAAAATAGAATGATCGTGTTTCAAATATGACAAAATGGCGCTTGTTTTTATTTCCTTTTTCAAGACTAGAACCTGTAAATGTAAGATTCTGATGGTGTATAGTAAAAATAATCCTGTTTATGTTGAGTGGGAAATACGGCAGACTTCGTTTATGATGATTCTAGAGCAGCCCTGATTATATCTTGCGTAATTGATGGCGAAACGTCGGTTAATTGCAACACAATAGTAGATTTGTGATGGCTCCTGAAGAATCGGTTCCTAAACTTACATTTATTCAACACTTTCCAACTCACATCTATTAAAATTATTTAATTAGTCTTACTTGAGAAGATTTTATAGAAAATGTGTACGGAATTGGAATTGTTTTGAATCAAAGAAAGTGTAAGTATATGTAAAGAAAAATAGAGATAGTTAAAGGGAAAAAGACAGTGAAGAAAGAAATAGAGAGGAAAGGGGAAACTGAAAACGGAGAAGAAAAAGATAGGGCTAAAGGAAAATGAAGAAACTACTCCATTTAAGGTACATCCATTTACGTTTTTACCTTTATTTCATAAGAAAGACAGTCTAGTAGAGGATTCAATAAACAAAGACCTTAATATTTTGCATTATCCTCTTTAAGAGATTGTAGTTGTACTATTTAACCTTTATTTAATAAAGAATACATGAGATCACGACATCGCCCCGTACCGTGAGGTGTGAGACAGTCAAACCGAGGATATGATGAGCGCGGGCTTTAATTCTCTGAATTGAAAATATATAAAAATATAATAAATATATAAAAAAAATATCTCTTGCGTTTATTTGTTTTTTAAGTTAAACCTTGATGTATTTCTGCTATTGTATTAATGTATCGTGTTATGGGTGTATGTATAGTAACGACCTCAGGCTAGCACAGAAGGCGCGGCATCTGGGCATTTACTTATTTAGCCTATCGTATTATAATAATTATAATAATTAAAACATTATTATAAAATGTAAAAATATGGATTTTTTAAAAGGGATTTGTATTTGTATTAGTCTTCTGGTTTTATTTTGGTTTATTTGTTTCGTAATTTAATTTAACGTTCACCTAGACAATTAGACGTGCAATGGGTGTTTGGTGGCGACCTCAGGCTAGCATACTTGTGGCGTTCTATTTTTGTAATGATTTGTTCACCATTTCAATATCTTTATGGGAAGGTTAGGGCTATGAAATTTATGAATGAGTATTGTGTGATTTTGATCTTATTTATCTAAATTTTGATTGTTTTTGCTTGGGTTTGTGGTGTTTCTTACGAGAACTTCCCAGGTAAAAATGAATCTTGATACAGGCCTGGGCTTAGCATATCTTACAGTTTAATTATGAAGGGGTATTTACGGAGGAATTGAATTAAATCCAAGTTATCTGACAGTCGAGCACGGCGTCAACAGTAAACCGCCGTTAAAATAAGGAGTCAAGTAGGTTTTTAACATTTATTGTCTTGGAAATAAACGGCAGCAACTTTTATGACCACGTGCTCGAAATGACTCAGTAGAGCTTCGCCTCACACATGTGCGGTCGTTTGGGGATTTTTGCCGTGTTATTCTTATCTTTGCCGTACAATTTATGTGGGTGCACATGTTATGAAAGAGGGGCGCCTTTGGCTGTTCAGTCCAATTTCGAGAGCGTGCGGCCGAGCACGGCACCCTCTTCGCGAAAACAGACTGAATTCCGCGACAAACGCAAAAATTGCGCTCATCTGCGTTTTTAAGTGGACCGAGCAAGTAACTGAACTCTTTGGCAATCCGCACCTGGAGGCGAAATGTAGTGGAGGAAGCAAGAATGAAACCAGTCGCGGAATCAGTAGATTGGCGACCGCGGGCAAGTGAGAGCAAGCGCGAACCCTTCGCGTGCTTGGCAGCATGCGTTTGCTTCAGCTAGCAGCTGTGGCGATGCTGTCCACGCTGCTGCCCCAGGTTTCGACCTTATATGCGAGCCCCCCTCAGGACATCGCAGCGTGCCCCATTCTGGAAGAATTTTGCCGCTGCAGCGTCGACCTGCAGGAGTTTGTTTGCAGGGCCGCGGGATTTACGACCGTCCCGCCGTCTCTGCCCAATTCTATCACTAAACTGTGAGTTTTCATTTTGATTTTCATTCTTGGAGGTGGTTTTTTTTTTGTTAACGCGTGGTGTAAAAAAAGGAAATTTAAATACAGAACCACCAAACGAATTGAACACAGTGCGGGGCGAAATAAAAATTATCTTCTGACCGGTTACTTATCGTTACATAAATTATAAATCGCTTAAGAACGAGTTTTATATTCGGAAACTTCGATACTGCAACACATTGGCGACTACATTAATTCGCGTACATTTGCAGGTTATCTTTATTGAGGCGAAAACAGCGATTTAGTAGCGTTTTTAACAAGGGCCTAGGCCTTGTTAGAATCGGAGTTTACGGCGGTGTTGGGAAATTTTCGAACTCTAGTAACGGATTTGCAATAATTTTTATGTAGGCAACGCTAATGCACAAATTTTAAGTTTGACAAACCTGAATCGCTAACGGTAAATTAATACCGATGTAGAGCTTGTTTTATGACATCTCGTATCAGTTAAATGCCGATTCAAATGGTTGTACCAACAAACAGCGGCTTATAATGAATTGGTTACAGTTAACAGTTAGTCCATCGTGTTCAATAAAATGCCGAGATTTGGAAATCAGACAAGATAAATAAAAAGGTTCGGTAGTTCGCGAACACATTTAGAGGAAAACAAACCCACAAGTTACAAGCTACCTGATTTTATTTCATGCATGTATTTTTCATTATTTATAAGAACACTGGCAAAATTGACGTTTTAAGGCAAGTAAATTTATAATTATAAAACTTGAAAGCCGTTTTGGAATCACCAAAAGTTAAGTTCTAACACGCGCAACTTAAAACGTTTGTATTTCACGTGCTTTTTTACTTAATCTTTTCGAGAATTAATTTCCTGAAATGATCACTTGCATCATTCAGAGATGCTTTTAGAATGAAGAGCCTGAAAAAGGTTACTTCGGCTTTTTCAAGCTTAACTGTAAGTTAGGTTTTTTACTTGTATAACTTCAGTTTTCAATTTTCTTTAAGTATCTCTTCAGTTTCAGAATTTTAAAAACTCAATTTTTTTATAAATTTCCCCCTTTTCAAAACAAATTAAACAGATCCACTGTACTAGAAATAGTTCTAAAATTTGATATAACTATAGCCTTAGGGTGAGGAATCCGCTATTAGAAGAATTAAGCTCCTTTTCAGAAATAATTTTGATTTTATTTCCCGAGCAGGTTTCTGTTACTTTGCATTCCTTGAAACTGGAAATTTTTAATATCAACTTTGGGCTTAAGGAAGTATAACTAACAACTATTGTTTACATTTTTCTTCAGGAAATCAACCAACCGAATACTTCTCTCCGCATACAAAACTATTAAGTTACACAGTTAAGGATGTTCATGTCAGAATATCAACTCTAGTATTTCCTCTAAACTTTTACTTTAGAATCCATTTTATAAAATTTTGACAAAACTCTCATAGTCGTTTTGGTATTGATTTGCTTCTGGAGTGTTTTACAACAAATGCATACGAGTATTTTCTTTATTTTAAGATGTGAAACTAAAGATTTATTAGATTCTAGAATCTGATCGAGTTTTAATTGCTGTTCCTGAGCTTAGGCAAAGTTTAATTGTTTGTTGAGAAACCTCTAGCAGTGAAATATTAAAATTCGTGTCGATATTTGGCAATGATTTTGTAATTTTCCATGAACCTATTATTAGTAAGTCAGATGATGAATGCTTTGACATTCATGAAAGAAGTTGAGAAATGTTTTAGACTACAAACTTGTTTACTACATAACTACTACAGTTTTTTTGTTTCGTACTTAATATAATCTTTTATTTTGTATTTGAAGTACGTGAAGCATGTTAATTAACCGAGACAGATGAATTATATGGTGTTTAAATATTAGTCTAGTACAGGAAGTATATGCTGGAGATGTATCGTCCCAACGTTTGTGTTTTAAACATATTTTATTGTAAACATTTATATGTATATCTGATTTTTTTTAATATCCTTCTTTATTTGCAATCTGTAATTATCTGAAATATAATACAAGTGTATAAGCAAGCCTTTAAAGCACGCGCGACTGGTTTAAAAGCACGAGGCGAAGCCGAGTGCCTTTTAACGGAGTAGTGCTTTAAAGGCTCTTATGCACGTGTATTATACGCTATTTTTTATTATACCGGCACTACAATCTGAAAATTATAATGAAAAAGTAATCTTGTCATTATGTCATTAATCGTTGATATAGAAATGGTTAGCAATTGTTGTTGTTTCGTTGCTATGCATATTTATTAGAAATTTGTCGATTTGTGAAGTTTGTTTCGACTTTGTGTTCGTGAATTACAAAATGAACGAAAACGAGGATATTTCATCCTAGATTAGAATGTTAGCCGAACAAGCTGAACAGCGATTAATTCCGAGAAATCGAAACAAGCGCATTGCAAGGAATACGAAAAATTATCCAACTGGATGGCCAGCAAGTGAATTTCTTGTTACGCAGGCAACTTTAAAGCACTAGTGTTTTAAAAGCCCGGTTTTGCATATTTTTTAGTTTCAAAAACAGACATTGTGATTCAGGTGTAATAAAAAATTATATTTTAAAGGAATTACCCCAGTGGTGATTAGAAATCCCTATATACATCTGTTTAGCTTAATTTGAAAAAAATTAAGCCGGAAGTTGTAATTATGCAGTAGTAAATAAGATACTTGTTTTTTAGTATTAGTTTCAGTCTTTATCTTGTAGTTAAAATAGAGATCACAACTTAAATTTACGCTTTCAGTAGTCGATGTCAAACTTCTTACATCGTTTTAAAAATCCATAATTGGAATTCAGTTGATTCGACTTTACATTTTGGATTTTGATGCCTTATGAAAACCTTGCACGATGGTGTACCTTAAATTCGTAATTTTGATTTCAACGACGAAATATAAACTTTCTATTTGAGATTACAAATGCATTTTCAAAATCTACACTTCAGACTTGAGATCTTGACTTTATGTAATTATAGTCGCAGTTTTAAAATCAATTTTTTCATTAAAATAGAGAGTGCGATTCAAAACTCAATATTTTGAATGAAAAAGATAAATATCGACTGTACTTTAACGAAGGTTTCGACTTCAAACAGGCGATTATATTTCACTTCAACTTGAGATTTCAATTTCACAAAAACGCAGAACTGTACTCTAATTTTACTTTAATTTTAGATACACTTTAGATGGGTTTCAAATTATAAATGCCGATTTTATACGGGGTTGTTCATTGGTGCGTCAAAGTCTAATATTGCCATTATTAAAATGATTACGAATATTTTCTTTTGTTTAAACTTATGTAGTGCCAAACTGCGTACATTATAAAAATAATTTTTAAATATGGTTTCTATACCTTTATAATAGTAGTTAAATATACAGAGTTGCTCATTAGTGCATCAAAGTGCAATATTGGCATTAGTAAAATCATTTAAAGTCATTCATTTTTGAAAGTGATGTAATGCCAAAACGCGTATGCTATATTCCGTGCGTAAGTACTGCGATTAATTGAGAATACATATTTTTTTGTATACGCTCCCAAAATGAGCTATTTTACGGACTCATTTCAGTCCGTAAAATGAGTCTTTTTCGGACACTATCCCAAAAAGTTGCCATGACAACTTTTCTCGGATCATTTAGGTAAATAAAGCAGAATAGTTTAATACAACAATTAAACAACTTTATTTAATCTAATAGGTACAACAATATGAAAAAATTATTAGGTTTAATATGATAACATCATTCATTATTATTAAACACTTATTTCCCAAAATGAAAATGAAATGGATTTGCTGGATTCTGCATTTTTTGTGTTTACATTAAACAATCTGGTTACTATGGTGGCACGGTAATTAAAATCCGAAGCTCACTATTTTCGAGACATATTTACTCCGATCACATTAATCATTCTTAATAATAAGAGGTTTGAATGTGTTTTTGGGAGCTTTAACAAAAAAATGTTGTTTGTAACACGTACCTAAAACGTTTTTTCGGACTCATCTGTTATTCCGGACTCGGCTTCGCCTCGTCCGGAAACAACAACGATTCGTCCGAAAAAACATTATTTTAGGTACTTGTAACAAAAATAACTATTGTAGTTATGTACTAAAATGACAGAACTATCAAATATTAATTATATTATACACGGCATTCCTACATCAGCGCAAATTTAATTTGCTTTAAGGAGCATTTTTTCGCTTTATCGGAATACTCTGTATATTATTATATTTTTGAAGTGGCACCTTAATTATCCGCATATTTTGTGGATATTGTCCTATATTTAAAATCCATATTTTTAGAAATATTTTACTTTTTGATTACAACTGTTGAATTATTTTACTTTTTATTATCTAATCTAGTAAGCATGATTTTGACCGAAAGTGACATCATTGATTGTTAAAACATACACAGCAAAATGATTTTATTCCAATTCAAGTATTTATTTATAACAAATGTTCAATGTGACCTCCCTTCTGTTCAACACACATGTTCAATCATTTTAAAGACAGCACACGGCTTGCAACGACTCAACGGAAATTGTATCAAAACCATCATCATGCGTTGCCTGATATTTTCTGCAGTAGTTTTAGGGATCTGGTACAGAATATGTTTTATATGTCTCCATGGGAAAAAAAAATCCATTTTCGTTAAGTTTGGCGATCTATTCTCGAATTTTGGATTCAAGAACTGTCCAGTCACTAGTGCGAATTGTGCTAAAGCACCGTTATGCTGGAACCACATATTTCCCATTAGATTTGGAGGGAAATTTTTCAGGAGTTGTGGCAAATTATTTTACAAGAAACCGTGCACCATTCTGTTGTCCGTTAAAAAAAATGTGGCCACAAAATGGCAAAAAATGATCTCCCCCAATATCTTCCCAAACATTTACAGTCTATTGTCGTTGTCCATCAACTTACAGTTCTTTGGGCTACTACTTTCAAGGTGAAGGTCAACTCGTCAGTGAACAGTAGTTTTAGGAAAAATTTAGAAGTTGCTTTCCATTTCCAATCCTCACTCACTGTACGTCAAAGTCATAGCTACTAGATTAGCTAGAAATATAAAGTTTAATAATTCAACGGTTTGTAATGAAAAAGTAAAAATATCCCTAAAACTATTGATGTTAGGTATAGACGAAACGTACATAATAATTGTGGAAAATTAAGGTATCAGTTCAAAAACATAGTAACATATAGAGTATCAATATTACAATTTACTTTCGGCTTAGACCGCGTCGTCATTTGGGAACTACACCCAGCATTATTAGGTAAGGACCGACCTGTAGCTTGTATGCCTTTACAAGCATTTGCTGTAGAAGTTTGAACAATATTTGTTCGTGGGCTCTGCCTGCCTAAATATGGCCGTGTGCTTGGGGCGGTTTATGCCTGTTAGCTAGTTGTGAACCCATACAAACTAACATTTCGCAAGACATTGCAGCTTGCATCTTCAGAGTGAATACAACACTGAATTCAAATACGGGAAGCGGAGGTACTTAAACCTCTTTGAGCCAGTCGAGCAGAACGATGGAGTTCTGGTTGGCTGTCACCGTTGGGCAAAGACGGATCGGTGGAGCGTGATCCTGACATCGATGATGCTTAGGAGTCCTTAGAGGATAAACTACTGGAGTCCAAGCTTTACTGAGCCGAAAACCATCTTCCCTGGTTGTGTTGTTAGGTTGTTTCTCAATTTCAATTGCTTCACGTATGATGCGAGGTAATGAGGTACTCTGGCCAGTACCCTAGCATTGTCAAAGTCCATCTTATGCCCAGCTAAACCAGTATGTTCAGCCACCGCAGATTTTGTGATGCGTTTGTGCTTGCAATCACCTTTGTGCTCTCGCAATCTCAACTCAGTGGAACGACCAGTTTCTCCGATGTAGTTTGAGCCACAAGAGCAAGGGATGTTGTAGATCGCGGCTGATTTAATTTGATATGTGATCTTTTGCGGATCTGAAACCGTTTCCCAAAGTTTCATTAGTCCTAAAGACTGGCTTTATGCTGTACGTTCTAAGAACATGCCCAATCTTATCAGTAGTATCTTTACTGTAAGGTAGAAAAGCTGAGCCTTCCGGAGGTGCCAGTTCCTCTTTAGCCTTGGGCTGTTCCGTACTGCGGATTGCTCTCTGAATTTCTGTGGCTGTATAACTGTTTTGTTGTAACGACATCAAGAGATGAGTTTTCTCTTGTTGTAGGTGTTCTGCATCTGAGATTCTGATTGCTCTGGTTGTTAGAGTTTTTAGCACAGTTGCTTTCTGCATCGGGTGATGATGCGAATTTGTATTTAAATACCTGTCGGTATGTGTTTTCTTCATATAAACTGTTTACCCCAAGCTACCGTCAGGTTTACGTGTAACATGTTCGTCTAAGAATGGAATACTGCCATTTTCTTCTACTACCATTTTGAATTGTATATTATTATGAATTGAGTTTAGGTGTACTAGAAATTGTTCTAGTGGTTGGCGTCCGTGAGACCAAATGACGAACGTATCGTCTGCATATCTAAACCAGGACTTAGGTTTAAGACCAGCTGCTGCCAAGGGTTTAGTTTCAAAGGTGATAGCGATGAACCCATAGCCGCTCCTTCAACCTGTTCATACAAGTTGCCATTCCAACTAAAAAAGGTGTTTTTCAAACATATTTTGACTAATAGGTTTAGATCTGTAGGTAATTTATCTCTTAGAATCTCTAACACACCATCCACCGGTGCTTTTGTAAAGAGGGAGACAACGTCGAAACTGACTAGAATGTCTCCTTCACACAGTCGTAAACTTTTGATCTTGTTGGCAAAGTCACAGGAATCCCTTATGTACGATTCTGTGTTGCCACTAAGTGAGCGAAACTTAGTGGCTAAGTATCTTGGTAAATCACGTGTAACAGAATTTATAGCACCCGCGATAGGTCTGAGTGGAACTCCAATCTTGTGTATTTTGGGCAAACCATAAATAGGGTGTGACAGACTTTGATAATGGTCGGGTACTCGCCATAGTACCTCATTACTTCCCTCGTATCATACGTGAAGTAATTGAAATTGGGTAACAACCTAACAACATAAACAGGGATGATGGTTATAGACTCAGTAAAGCTTGGACTCCAGTAGTTTATCCTCTAAGGACTCCTAAGCATCATCGATCACACGATCACGCTCCATCGCCAACCAGAACTCTGTCGTTCTGCCCGACTGGCTCAAAGATGTTTAAATACCTCCGCTTCCCGAATTTGAGTTCAGTGTTCTATTCACTATGAAGATGCATGCTGCAATGTTTTGCGAAACGTTAGTTTGTATGAGTTCACAAACAGCTAACAGGCATAAGCCGAGTAAGTATTATTGTCCTGTCAAACAGAATACATTAAGAGCAAATCCTTGTCCGCCCCGAGGTTTGAATAATAAAAGCACACGGCCCTGTTTAGGTAGGCAGGGCCTACGAAAAAATATTGCTCAAATTTCTAGAGAAAATTCTTGTAAAGGCAGACAAGCTACAGGTCGGCCCTTACCTGATAATTCTGGGTGTAGTGTAGTGTAGTTAGGTGAAAGTAAATTGTGATATTGGCATTTTGAAATACCGGGGCAACCTCAAAGAAACTATATAGAGTATACCTTTTGAAAATTTTGAGAAAATGTCCTTTGAAATAAATTAAGTTCTGGTGTAAAAAACAATATATAATAAAATTAATATGTGGTGGTTGTGTAGTTTTAGTGCACCGCTTGGCTACATAACTGCTAAACATGTATTCTTAATTAATCGTATTACTCACCCACCGAATTAATTTGTTAAATCTTCTGCCAATCAATATCTTCACATTTTTTAAACCAAAATAAAAAAGCAGGAGATCGTTGAAAAGATAATTTTACATTGAGTTAAAAAAATGTAAAAATATACAGGATATTCTATTAAAACAATAATACCTTGCAGAGGCTCGCGGTAGCGAGTCACCCTGTATATTTAAAAATAGTTTTATTATGTGCTCATTGTGGTACTACACCACTTTAAAAAAATTATAACTTTCTAATCATTTTTAAAAATGCCAATATTGAACTTTGGCGGTCTAAAAGCAACCCTTATAAATATAAGGTATCATTTCTAAATTCATTGACTTTAATATCATTTCCATTTCAAACTTGAAATTTTTATTTGAAAATGTTACATTTCTAGTATACATTGAATTCGACTCTTTAAAGTTGACTTCAAATTTGACTCCAATTTATACCTACTTGGAAATTTTGGTGGCGGGGTATAGATTTTAAACTCAAGGCTTCAAAGCCATGTTTTACATTTCGAGATCAAATCTCTTATTTCATTTTAACTCGAAATTTTGTTTGAAAATTCATCTCAACTTCAAAATTGAGATATCCAGCTCAATGTTGGCATTAAGCAGTGTTGGGTAAGTTACTCTAAGAAAGTAACTAAGTAAGTTAATCAGTTACTCGTCAAAAAAGTAACTAAGTAAGTTAATAAATTACAGAATTATAAAAGTAACTTGAATAAGTTACTAAGTTACCTTAAAGTAACTCGTTATTTTTTAAGTTACCTATTTTTACGAGACGCTACTAATGTACATGCAATTACTACCAATTTAATACCAACAGAAACACACATTTATAAGCAATTGCTTATTAGCAAATATTCTATATGTGGGGGAAGGAACAGGCTTAGAGCTTAGAGGAGCTGGTTCAACAATGTTTTTGGGATTTTCCAAGGATTCTATTTTATTTTTCGTTATTATTGAAATATAGAGACGGTGAATGTATGTTCGTCTGAATTAGACAACCCCAACCTGCGCACAGGCGTTAAGAATGTACTTCCCAGTAATCCGCATACCTGCTCAGAGAGTTTCTAGTTGTTAAAGAATTAGAGATTACTAGAAAAAGCTGTCACCAACCAAATAGGATCCATCAAATATTATTTATTATCGACTAAGTACAAGAAGGTATTCCTGTGTTCGGGTTTAGCATTTGCATACTAAAGTATAGTCGGGACCACTGTGGGAAGGCAGTTTTGTAAGGTACTTGGCATTTAAAACTTCACTTGCGTTAAGAAATGTTCCCGTGCGTTGAAAGAAGACAACCGCTTTTACGCTGGTCTTAGCAAAGAATTTATACAGTCAGCTCCAAACAGGCAACATACAAAACGAAAAGCGGATTATCTTTTGTTACGTACATTGCTTTAAGATTGGGTAGAAATAAAACAGAGTTCCTCAAACTTTATAAATCCATACCTACCTCATAAGCATTTTTTTGTTTGTTTTAATTAATTTAATTATACATATTGTAGTACTAAAATTAGTTTTAATACGAAACGCATTAATTCCAGACTATAACAATTCCAAAGAAAAATTCTAGTAACAGATTAGAGTTTTTATATTAAAAAATCAGAATTTTAAATTTAGAATTATACGAAAAACACAGTTTTTAATTTTTTGTAACTGAATCCATAAATTCCTTTAATTAAACATACATTAGTTAATTGCACACTTACACGAATTAATACATGTATAAAGTATAAAAAAAACCTTCCAGCTTGTACGATTTTCCCCTTTGCAAAAAATCCACGTTTTATCTAAGAACACTAATTGTCTTTTTAAACCCACAGTATTTTGTTTAGATTTTTTAAAAACTCCTACCTACCTGCTATTAACGACTTTAGATGTTAAATGAATATAGAACGTAATTGATTAATAATTGATATTTAATACCATCGTAAACTTCAAATTTCTTTGTATTTATGTCCTAATTTAGCTAGAAATGCTTTTCATAAGGTCGCCCAAGGCAACTGAATATTTTAAATAATTAGAACGCATAGGGCCGCTTCAGTTATTAACTTGTTGAGAACTGCAGGTTTCCGTTTGGATAGATTTTAACTTACACCGTACGAAAATGCCTTCGGCAAGAACTGCCTTCCCAAAGTGGTCCCGACTATATTCGAAATTTCAACACATTTTTCAGCTTCAGGTATAATTTCTTAAATACTACGCATTAAAAACCGAACATTTTAAAATACTTTACATTTGTAGCATGAAAATGTAACTTGTCATATTCAGTTACTAAAGTTACTAAATAATTGTAACGTGTTATAGTTACAATTACTGAAAACACAAAAATAATTAAGTTACTATTAAGTTACTGAAAAGTAACTAGTTACTAGTAACGAGTTACTTTTACTTAGTTACTACCCAACACTGGCATGAAGTATAGAGATTTTAGTTCCAAATTGGTAATCAAAAGGTTAGATTTAAATTTTCACTAGAGATCGTCTTGAAATACTAGATTGCCACTTCAGATTTGACATATTAAATTTAAACTGTGGGTATTTATAGATCAACTGTAGTTAAAACTGTTTATAAATAATTAAACCAAAGACTAACTCTTCTTCTGCTCTGTAATTTTCTGTATGTTTATTGAACATTTATGACAACTTTTACTATCCGCAACTTTCTTTACAGCCACCCTCATTTCGAAGCAAGTTTCGGTACTAATTTAATGCTTCCCACGCAAGTTATAAGGTTACCTTAACTTGTCGAAAATCCCGTTGAATTAGCTCGCATCCTGGCTCTGCGGTTTCATTTAAATTTGAATTGCTTAAGCCTGCAATTGAATCCGATAATTACTTTTAGGAAATACTTGCTCGAAATGACAAAACTTGAACCGTTGGGTATATTTAAAATTTTTCGCCCCATTAATCTACTTTGCTAGAATGTTAATGATGTTTAAATCCAGTTGCTAAAAAGCATTTAATTGTTGTTTTAATGGCAGACCATAAGTGCAAACGCAAGTTGATAAGCTAAGATAAGGTACTTAGAGTGTTTGTAAAACCACAACAACGGGAAGTTGCAGTCGTAATTAATTACACAAGTGCTCTAAGTTTATCCTCTTTGAGTGTTCTGTTTATTAAGGCAAGTAGCGACCGTCTCTCCTATGCATGTGGTGTGCGATTTAAAGAACCGCAAACATAGAGGACCTACAGATTATCGTTTAGAACGACGAGAAATGTAAACATTTCTACTTCAGAGAAGATTTAGTAGGCAGAATAGTTCGGCTGTTTGCCATTGTTAATAGGTGCAATTAAATTTGATGAAAAGATTGTGTGTAGGTAGAATTATAATCCTTCATATTTGTGGCAAGTTTCATTGTGTTAATCGTTGTATTTCGAGATATATTTTCAGGATTATTATAGTCTATAAGAAAAAAGGTTGCATGGAACTTCGTTTATTTAAATTAGTTGTATAAAATTCTATTGACAATTTTATGGCTTTCTAAAATCCAGTTCGCTGGAGCAATCGTAGTAAAGGGTTAGAACAACGGATACTTCATTACTTGATCTGGTTTCTGTCATCAAAAGGAATATTTGGATGTAAATTGGTTGGTCGTATAATTCTGTGGCGGGAACCGGCGCTTCGCTAGACACGAAACTAAATTCCGTTTAGAACGAATCGCTTTATCTCATCTCCGCCAAGAAACGGATGTGCGAATGGTTCAATTAACACAATTGTTAATTTGTTCTTGTACTACAAATTTCCGTCGTATTTTTTATTAAATTTTAACTTTTAAAGCTGACACTGTTCTTGATATCGTAAAAATTGTCAGCGTAAATATCATAGCATCTAAGTAGGAAATGGGAATTTCCCGAGGGCAAATTATCTTGTATGAAACGCTTTTCTGTGAAAATGGTGAAACGGGGAATCACCGAAATTGTCTTCGCCACTTACTTAAGGAATTTCTGTACTTCTACCTTGGCGCTGAGGAAAAGCACGTGCACAGAAGAGTGCCGGTGTTCAGTACTGTCAACGTTAACAAACTTCTATACAGTCGCTGTTTAATGCACTTCGAGACTGTGAAAAATAAACCGGCACTGCTTACCTATTTAAATTTATTTTACTGTTTGGTGCCTTGGGAAATTTTCAAAAATTTTTCTTAATTTACATATTCTTCCTCTTTCTCACTTCTCACTGAAACTAAAGGAAACGCCAACCACGTATTATATTCTGAAGTGGAAGTTCTATCTAAAGTATTTCTGAAACGATTGCTGAAGTCTCTCTTATTTTAACAGCGCTTCCTTTAATTATTACAAATTACTTCAGCGCCTTCAGTGTCGATAATTAAAGTTGTTTTTGTTTGTTTATAAAGGCTGCCGTTAATTACCACCCAACAATATCATTGGAATCGTCTGAATAGTTCAGCTCAGACTTTATAAACTTCGAGCCGCGAATAGACTGCAAGTGGGGCTTTGTTGTTCTTGGTGCTGCTTATCTCAATTTCCAGCATAAATTTCGGAATTCGTGTGCCCATTTGCGGATGTATTTCACGTAGCGCGGCGCTGCGTTAAGGCACTTCAAGTGGCTGCTGGCGCTCACCAGCAAACCCATATTAAATTCAAATTAGGAGAACAACATCGCCTATAAAACGCACGTTATATTCCTTCGCTATGCATACTATTATACATAGTGCGTTTGGCTGTAAATCAGAAAGTTTCTATTCATCTCGCTTTTTTCCTGGAGG
The DNA here is from genome assembly GCA_014611495.1 of Limonius californicus. Taxonomy (NCBI): domain Eukaryota; kingdom Metazoa; phylum Arthropoda; class Insecta; order Coleoptera; family Elateridae; genus Limonius; species Limonius californicus. The sequence goes on along the minus strand of JABXWE010103696.1, from coordinate 19,486 downwards.
ACACACAATTCTCGGGCTGATGGGCTCGCTCTGATTTACTGCTGGAAAAAAATAAGTAAATGGAAAAGCGGTAGAATATTTGAAACCTCGACGGTAGCCAGAGATTTCCAAAGATTTAATGTGGGTGGTTGCTTTTATTTTATTTATGTGAATGGTTTAAGGAGGAATCGACACTTACGCCGGCGTTTCGGCCTTCCTCGTATACCCTTATACGCCGTAAACCTCAGGTTTGTGAAAATATGGCTTTTAATAAAAGTAAATGTCAGAGAAGGAGCCCTGGTGAAAATCACCAGAATTTTAGTAAATACATGCACTTTTTACTTGTATTGTCATACTTACCAAAAGCACACTATATTTAGTTGAATCTGTAAATCAATTATCAGTATACATAAACTAAAATCATCAACCAAGTGATAGTATTCGGAATAAAATATACTTTGTGGATGATCTATTTAAGACTAACATTTATACCTCAAAGTGTTATTTTATAATTAAATTCGATTTGTCTTTTTATGCAATCAAGCTGCTGATATTCACTGTGTAGTATTAGGCTGTGCCGTGGCCCTTTTATAACATGCTAAAGAAATCACAGGTGAGATAGTTCATTGATAAATCCCACATAGGAGAAACTTTGTTAATATTCACAAAACTTATCGGAACAATTTGGAATGATTAGGTAATCGTTAGATATTAATTTGATTATATATTGAGATTATATTAAAATTAAATTCACTGTCCACTGAATGCTATGTAGGTTTAGATTGTGATGGAAAATATTAATTTAAATATCAAAAAGAGTGAGGTTAAAGTTACCCAAATAATATTTCATCTGGTTAAATTAATCTTTATCGGTTTAGGTTAAGGTTTGAGCTGGTTAAAGAATAGGGACATTCCATATCAAGTCAACTTATGTTTGAACTTTCACATTACCGAATTTGATGAAATTAACGGATAAGTGTTAGTATATGGAGACACGTGAAAGTACAAATTATGGGACTTGAAATATTAAGGGCTTCGAAGTTATAGGCTGTCAAATTTCGAGCATTTTCCCCATAAACATGTATTTTTTTCGTTTTAAATAAATCTACATATTTTCAGATAATTAATTAAGTAGGTAATGATATATACAGTATTTTAAAGTATATGAAATGTGATTTCATTTGATATAGGTATAACTTGCACAAGTTTTTTTGTTATTTTCATACAAACATACGCGTACTTGATCAAAAACGTTTTTGCAATTTATCGAAAATCGGTGCAATAATTTTGGTAAAAAAAATCGTGTTTGCCAACTATAACCCTTAATATTGTTGAAAGTTTTATCGAGGGATCTCAATGGGAACATGGTGAAAAAAAATATTTTCCATCGGCGGCTCTACTGATATTGTCAATCTTGTTTGAAACAAAAGAAAATCGCTGTTTGTTATGGTGGAAACACAATCTGACTTTGAAAATCGGCTCCTACAATTGGTAATTTAGTAATTTGGGATAATTTTAGCTATCACAAAGAAGGACTACCTACAAATATTTACAAACACAACTAAAATAAACGAAAACAACTGGTCAGCCATATCTACATTAATAATAAAAATAAAAATAAAAATAACTATTTCTACAGATTTATATAATAATGAAGATAACAGAGACCAGTATTTACGAATATTTATTTATAATAACAATATAAACTGGTCATTAGAAATGTAGAAACTTTTATTCTAAGATCTCAATGTGAACACAGTTAGATTAGATTAGATTATATTTAGGTTAATGCAGAATGGATTAATCGGATTGGATAGAAGTTCGAATAGAAAAGGTTGAAGTGAGATTAGCGGGAAGTTTGGTCAGATTATATTAATGTAACTAAAATTATAATTTAGCTTACATTGGGTTCAGATAAAAACATAATAACTTAGGTTAAAGTTCTAATCCATTTGGTTAAAGTTCTAATACATTTGGTTAAAGTTATGTTACAATTCGGTTAGATTAGATTAAATTATATTTAGGTTAACGCAGAATAAGTTAATCGGATTGGATAGAAGTTCGAATAGAAAAGGTTGAAGTGAGATTAGCGGAAACTTTGGTCATGATATATTAAGGTAACTAAGATTAAAATTTAGCTTACATTGGGTTCAGATAAAATCGGAATAGCTTAGGTTAAAGTTCTAATACATTTGTTTAAAGTTATCTTACAATCCGGTCAGATTAGCTTAGATTTATTTAGATTAACACAGGGTGAGCTAAATCAGATTGGAGTAAAATTTGAATAGAAAAGGTTAAAGCGAGATTAGCTGAAAGTTTGGCCATGTTAAATTAGGTTAACTTTAGTTTAATATGAATTGGGTATAACTACATTTCGGATAAGTTGGAGAATACTTAGATTAGATTAAACTTTAAGTAGATTTTTTTTCTTGAAGTTCCGTCTCCTATCGAAGGTTTTAAACAATCCCAGCAATTCTCATTTTAAGTATATTAAATTAGGTTAAAGCTTAAATTGGGTTGCTATAAATAAGTACAATAAATAAATAGGTTTGATTAAAGTTAGATTAGCTTAAAGTTAGGTGAAGTTAGATGAGATGAAATTAAAGTTCACTTAAACTGAATTAGGTTAAAGTCCCAAAATTTTACGTTAGAGTGAGAGTACCTTAAAGTGTGGTCAGTCTAGAGTAGATTGAAAATTAACTACCTTAAAGTGGGTTAGATTAAAATTAGATTAACCGAAGGATCCATTAAGTTAGATTAGGATTCGAATAGGTTTGGTTAAAATAGAACACTTTAGGGTAAATTAAAGTGGACCGAATGTGGTTTAGCGTATAATTCGGTTAGAATGTTGTGCTAGATACTGTCAAATGAGTTAACTTAAATTAAAGTTAAGGTAGGTTAAGCCAATCTAAAGTTACATTAGCTTAAACTTCGCTCGGATTAGGTAAACTTATATAAGAGTTAACTTAAGGGAAGGGTAAAACTTGAACTAGGAAGTTCTACACATGGGTTAAGTTAGATAAAATTAAAATTAGGCAATGTTAGGCTAATATCAAGCTATATTAGGTAAAAATAAATAAAAGAACCTTGTCAGCCCCACGAAATATATTTCAAAAACAAAATAAAGTTAAATTGGTTTAAATGGTGAACGTTTTCACAACAGTCGTTGCATCTTTAGACCACAAAATTCAAAATCAAGAGAAAGAGAAATATAAAAGCAGTTGAAACAAATTTGTTATACATTACCTAGTCAAAATATAAACTAAAAAACTAAAAAACACACGCCATCACTGGCTACATCAAAAGTTACAAATTAATGTGAACGAGTAAAAATTTAACTCTGAAAAACAAAATCCTTTGGCCAAATGGCCAAACACCAACAAATTCATTAAAGGGTGGAAAGGACACCCCAAAAAGTAAAACTACATCCGACCAACTTAAAGTCATAATGGAGGAAGGAAAGATAAAACTTTTGAAAAACCTTTTGAACTTTTCAGAAGGTTTGACTAGGTAATGTATTACGAATTTGTTTCAACTGCATTTATATTTGTCTTTTTCTTGATTTTGAATTTTGTGGTCTGAAGATGCAAGATTGTTGTGAAAACGTTCACCATTTCAACCAATTTAACTTTATTTTGTTTTTGAAATATATTTCGTGGAGCTGACAAGGTTGTTTCATTTATTTTTCCTTAAATTTTTTCCCCATTATGAGTATGGACATCAATCTGATGAAAGCTATATTAGCTTAAAATTAGGTGTAATTTATTTTGGTTATGTTAAAAATCAGAAGGTATCTATGGAGACAGCTTTAGGATGGTATAGTTTTAATGTTGGTTGATGTTAGTTATAGTTGGGTAGATTTGTTACACTTGTCTTAAGTTAGTTATTATGGGGTTAGGTTGGTTATATTTAGGTCAGATTTGTTTGTAGTTTATGTTAAAAAATTGTGCTGGTTAGAATTGATTTTCTTAGCCTAATGTTAAATCCGGTTACAGCGTGACATTGTTAGATATCTTAAAGTTTGGTTCGATTCAGGCGCGTAGTTAGCTTTGTGTCTTAGGTAGACTACGTGGTAGTTAGGTTTATAAAATGAGTTAAGTCTTAGTCTTTGCTATTATCATAATTAGTGGCTCTATACCCCATGAAGGGGTTTGGCCTGCAAGGCGGAAGGTCAGAGCTCCCGCATTCTAGCTCTCACACGCGGTTGTCACATGCCAAATTCATGACCGTGGTGATGTGGTGGGCATTATTATCCCTTGTTCATTGGAACGCAGGTACTAAAAAGAAATAAAAAAACAATGTTCTAATGAAAACTTAATGCCAAATGTTTGTTATCCGTATGCTATACATAAATATGCATGAGGAACTCAACGAAGATTGAATTTTTCAGATTCTCTGAAAATGTGGTGTTAATATCATAATTTTTAATAGAATTTATTTACTGGAAAACTAAGAACCACTCTGGAAAGCTACAGCTGATTAAGGATGAATCTTGACCCATCTAAGCCCACCCATGTCAATGTTCTTGGTTAGCTTAGAGTACAGTTAGATTGTTTTAGATTAAGTTTGGTTAGATTAGTTTGTGTTCCATTAAAATTAGGATATGTCATGTTCAACGGTTTTCTTCTGTAAACAATTTTTTGTAATTTTTACAGTGATTTTTCTGTGACAGTTCACTTTTTTCTGCAGTTACCAGTTTCACAATGTATGTTAAGTTGTAATTAAAATCCGAACAACAATATTATTATTCGTATTTCCAGATTTCAACATTTTTTGGACAACAAACAACGAATCTAGACCGCTTTAACCGACGAGAATTAACAATTTCTGAATCTGAAATTACCGTCTTGGTAATCGATAATTACTTTCAGCTGGTTTTTGAGCCGCAGCAAGACGGCTGACATTTTTTGACATACTTGATACCGCTTATTTGGATTACGAGAAACGACAATCGCTAATGAGCCGAACGTAATTATTTTTGCTTTCGGTGTGGTCCGAAACTAATTTTGCTTGAAGTAATGATTGACGTAATTAATTAAAACGAGCTACACGCAGGTTCACTGACCAAAAGCAACCTTGCTTTCATTGAATTCTGCTATTCTCTTTTGCTTTTTTCACCATATGGAAAGGTTTTCACTACACACATTGTCCACGACCTCAAACAATCAGGCAAGTGTGGTAAGGGGGCCCCGATATCGATAGGCTGCCTCGAACTGCGGCTAGCCCATGCATTATGCATGCCACGAGCCTGTCCATGTTAATAGAGGACGAGATGACAACACCGATTCGCGGATGCCTGTGTTCAATCTACTTCGAATTACAGATTTTCGTTGTTCTCAGATATGGAATGGTTTGTATTAGAAGTAATCGGGGCATAGGTTGAACAAACTGCTTAGTTAACTCAAAATATTTTGATTTATGCTAGAGCCACAAAGAATTATTAGAGCAACAAATGGAACATTTAGCTGAAAAAAGGTTTTATCTAGAGAGTATCTTAAAGTTCATGCCCCGAAGTGAAGGGAGTGACGAGCAATTTAAAATAAAAAATATAGAGAAGTCTTAATAAAAAATTTTTATTTGGATTCCTAACCGGAAGGCCTAATAGATTGGAACAGAAGTATAATTTTATTTATTTATTTGTTCTATGTTCCATACTGTTGAATATATACTTTGATTGAGTATAGATACAGTCGTCTAACTTTATTTTGGAAGAGCCTTTAGTACTCTTAGAAAATCGTATATCAGTTTATTATGAGTAATTGTAAACATTTTGTAGAACATAATGAACTGTTTATAATAAATGCCCGAAGAAGTTTTAATAAAACATGTCAGAAGAAGACGTTTGCTAGGTATAGGTTCTTCTAAATTGGATAACCTACTATTATTATATTCATTTCACTGCAGCTGTAAAACTGGAAATCAGAAACTCATGTTTAAAACACTCAGAATGTATTATGAGGTTAGCAATTTAATTCCTGGACTGGTATAATAAAAAGAAACAAAATTTAAGTAACACAAAAATATGTGATTTTTATAAAGTAATCTCCATTTACTTTAATACACTCATTACCACGTTAAAAAAATCTTTGAAAACAGTCGGTGAAGGCGCCCGAAGAAACTGCTTTAATTCGGTAATTACATTTTTCTTAATATGTTTTACGCCTTGAAATCGTTTCCGTTGAGAACGGTTTCTGCTTATGGAAACAGAAACAAAAACCGCTGGTAGCAAGTCAGGTGAATAGGGTAGGTGATTCATCTCGAGAATATAGCTTTCATGAGAAATTACTTTACAAGCAGTGCAGAATGGACAGGTAAATTGTCTTGCAAAAATAAGAACCCTTTTCTTGGAATTTCGGTAACACTCTAGAAAGGCGTTGCAACAATCTTTTCGTCGTTTTACTATGACCTTTCAAGAGAAATAAATTCACATTCAATGTAAAATGGCAAGATATATTGTCAGAAAACAAAAATAAACTATCCCTTTCTTAAAATTTTGCTCGAACTCTAATAGAAATGCGTTGCAACAATCCCTTCGTCGCTTTAATGTAAAATGCACAATGTACTGTTTGTCCCTGGCACAAATTTTTTATAGATAATTATCAAAGAATGTAATCGGCATGGTTTGATTCTATATTTTTCCAAAGGAAACTTTTTGGGTCTTGGTGATAATTTTCCAATCTACTGCATGCCCTGATGTTTCGTCTCTGGATCGTACTGAAACGTCCACGGCACGCGACCAGTGGCAATGTAGTTAAGAAAATGTATACTGTCGCAAGAAGTCTGAACTTTTCTCTGTTTCTGCTTATTTGCAAGACTCCGCCGGATGACCGTCGCACAGATCTGCCTCTTTCGCAAATCTTCATGTAAAATTTTTCATATCTGGATTATTTGAAACTGACGGACGCCCAGTTCTAGCGTCATTTTAGAACATGCTGACGTCCTTCTTTGAAACGTTTAAACTACTCAAACATACTAGTATTATTTACGGCGTTATCATCGTACATAGTTGTTGTCATTTCATAGTTTCTGTTGGAATTTTCCCCAATATTCGGAAAACTTCAATATTCACTCGTTTCTCCATGACGATTGACGACGCACGCGCTAGTGTCCTGCGTAGAAACTAACAGCTGCTTGATTTTCGCTTGAAATTCGTTTGTTGATATACTAGAAGATGCTGTAATAGGCGGCTGAAACATATTGCTGGCCACACTACTTTCCCTGTACCTGCTGCTCTTCATATGAAGAGAGACTATTCTTCTTCTTCTTCTTTGTGTGCTTTGCTACGAAACGTAGCAATCTTCTCTCCTTTGCTTATGTTGAGCGCGTAGAGTGCCACAGACATAGAAGACCTGCAGCTTAACGTGGGTTCCGAACCAGGGAAAGTGTAAACACTTCTACTCCAGAGAAGATTTACTAGGCAGAAAATGTCGCTCGTTTGCCATTGCCTTGCGTGGGAGATTGACCGTTAAAAATCCGATGTTTTGGTACTGGGAATTGAACCCCAGACGTTCAGTTTAGAAGCCTAACGCGCTGACCTCTAGCCTGCGATCCCCTCTTATTTTATCTCTCTTATTATTACCTGTGAACTTTTTTGCGCTTGGATCATGCAGCATAATGGTATTCCTTTTGTATTAAGCAGGATATTCTGAGTTTGATTTGTCTAAGTTAGTACAATATATGTAGGTATACTAAATTTGGGTTTCTTTACAAACCTCCAATGATAAAGATCTCATATACTGTTATGTGTAAATCTCACAGTAGCATACTGACAATTTAATGGGTGTGTTGGTTGCCTACGGATCCTTTTGCCGCCCACCTTCGTTAAACTTTTTGAGTTCCTCTAGTTTTAGGGAATTTTGGGGAATTCTCTTGAAGTTGTAGGTGTATTTTTGGATTAGGCGGGTGGAATTTCCTGAAGTGGGATGTCAAACGGGAGTGTTTGACCGTGCAAGTTGTGGTTGCTGGTATAAGTGTAGAGGCGATTTAAGTTTGGGAAGTTTCTGCGTGGATTATCTAAATCATCCTCGTCTTTAAGAGAATTTGGTTAGTTGTCTGCGAGTTATTTTGGTGTTTTGCTAAATTCCCATTGGGTCTAGCCCAGATTAATTAAACACTTTACCAGAAAACTGACACGTTCCCCGCCGCATGCTATATGGATTCTCGTGGGACCGTTTTCCGAACAATCAGCCTATCTCGTTCACCTGCAGCTGTGGATTTCTACGTGCAGTCCGAAGTTGGAGACAATCAGCCCCTCTAGCAACCAAGGTTTGATGTTTTCCAAATGTTCTGTGAATTTTATCTTGGGCGAACGTATTCAGAGCTCCTTTGCCCGTTAAATCCATCTCGGCAGGTACTAAACTCCAAGGGGAAGTCAATAGAGTGTTTATTTTGTAATTTTAACTTTTTGGTACTTTCTACCGTTTTGAACTTTAGTATGCATTTGCGACTGGTCACTTACGCTCAGTAGGTGTACTTAGTTTAATTTTTCCCATTGTTTTTAGTAACTTTACTCTGATATTTAATTAAGTTTCTGACTGTGATGTTTTGGTAAACAAAACTTTTGTGCCCAGCAAATTTAGACTGCAGTCAGTTGTGGCTGTGTCTATTTTCACGGCTGCGTGACAATTGCAATTTAGACAATTGGCAACTTACTTTGTTGATGAGTAAAATTCGTTGTATTATACGACAATTATGCGGATTGATTAATAGCGATAACGATTTCGGTTCGGCGCTACCGTTTACATTGTAACGCGTTGGTTAAGCTGACTTAACGCCAGGCCTTGCGTCATATCACCAGCTTTTGGAAATTCGTATTCGGACTTTAATTATGATTACTTTAGCTTTGAGGATTTTTAGGTCCATTTATTTTCAGGTAGGGGTTGCGTCCGCTAAATTGCTTTCCTTGTCATACCTTATTCGCCTCGGAATTTTCTCTCAATTCGAGTTTTCTCGAATTAGTTTGACCTGTTGTCTAAATCATATAACTAATATGGTAATGTACTTCAGCATTTTGTATTTTCTGTATTTATCCAAGTATTCTGTTGACTAATTTTGAGTTAGTTATAAATTATGGTGTACTTGAATTCTGGTTTACTCACTTATTTATTTAATTTGTGCTGCATGCAGCTTCACTGATATTTACAGAATTTTTAGGTATTCATTAAGTTGGATCAGATATTGAGTTTAGCATTTGGTTATTTATTGCTACCTAGTATTTGTCAGACAGGGCAGTATTTATTTATGAATAATATTTGATAACTTGGGCTTCACCTTAAAATTGTAGGGGCACTCATATACAGGATGTGCAAATAATTTGTAACTTAACTGTTTATATTTAGCACGGTTTATATACAGGGTGTACAAAATATATTTGACCTTATTACTACTACTTTTATTGTTGATCTATTTGTTATTACACAGATGTTCTTGCAAATTTTTATTATGTTATATTGATGATTATACAGGCTTTATTTACAGCATTCACTTCATTTTGGTGATTTATTGTGTTCTTGTTTGTATGATGAGACCCGTAAGTTTTATTATTCGTGCTAAGAGTTTACCCTTACTTGGATCCGTTAAGGTAGGTCATGAGAATCGCTGCACGACGATTGGTGAAGGATCTTAGCGCCCTTTTCAGAATTTTGTTGTCGATTCACCCACACCCGTTTCGCAGACGAGTTAGCCGTGGTGAATACACCGAAACGTTGCAGTGAGTTACCCGTGGGTAATAATTCGGTGTTTCAGGTCTGTTACGAAAAGTTTTGTCTTTTGTCTTGTCATTATCCCTGTGGGGGCTAGTGTGAAGATTTTTTGTAACAATACATCAACTTGTAAAGATGATATCTTTGTAAATTTGACTAATATTTTACAAATTCTGATGCCTTTGGTAACCATGGGTAATTTATCATTTTACGATGTTAAGTTTTGTTTTCTAATCAGTCCATAGAGTAAATTGATTGCTAACTTTCGTAGAATTTTAATCTTTTTTTTTTCACATTCATACTACCGCCCCCCCCCCGGAACCGCTTTCGCATTACTTCAGGGGGGTGCGGGCGTCCCTTACATACTAAACATTCATGCAACATGCACCCTAAACTTAATTAAGCAAATGCGGTCGCCCCAGTCGGGATTCGATCGCCCCAACGGAGCAACTGCATTTACTGTGACCTCGAGTGGTCAATGCGTTCTCGCACTCGACCACCGCGGTCCCTTAGTAGAATTTTAATCTATAATTTAAGTAGTAAACTATATAATATTATTTTAGATTGGGTTCAATTTGCTTTGGGTAGGGCTAAAATTAGGATAACCTAAAATACGGTCAAAGTTGGTTAGATTAATGTCCGATTGGTTAGGATAAAATAAACATTTTTTGTAGTGTTTTCGATTTACCAACAGTCATCACTTTTAAAATACATAAACTTCTTTCCAGAAATCAGTTTTGATCGTTCCCATAGACTAGAGCCGGAGTGGTGATTTTTTTTTAAATACAATTCACGAATGCGATCACATCGGGACTCGGGGTTTTTGATAATAATAAACGATGAAACCATTGTGTCATTGCTACAAAATGTGCTTTTCCTTTTCCGTTTTTCTCAAGTAGTTCCATTTTCTGGTGCATCAACGGGCTATCTATACGTGCATGATGGAGAGGGACTTTAGCGAACCCGAGTTTCAATGCAGATTTCGCTTATTCGTCTTTCACAGTGCGATTTATTTAGATGTTTACATTGTAATTTTTTTTGCAGCGTCTTCTGTTCCAACGCGTTTTATTTGAAATTTTACACAAAACTGGTTGCGAAAAGTTTAATTGTGCTGCTGCATTCCGTTAGTTTATTTTCGGTAACTTATCATCTGTTCTAAACTACTAACTCTTTTTTTTGAAGCTAAGATTACGTCTCTTTTTTAAGTCAGCCATTGCAAGGGGTTAGCTGCTGCCAGCCAGCCCGCAAGCCTTTAATTTACAAGAAAGAGAGAGGTCCGGTTTCACATGCGCTATGAAATACAAAAAAATGCGTTCAAGCAAAGTTATTACTCGTGGACAAACACAATCCTATAAAAAAATTGAAGTCATGATTACTATAAACGATGTTTTTCCTATGTAGTCGTATACGTCCGGCTTGTTCTTTGCGAAAGTAAACACCCGAATGATAACATTATTCGTGTTTCCAATAAGCTGCGTGCACTGTATATGATTGAATATGTACGGTCGGTTAGGTTATGTTAGACAAAAGTTAAAGTGTAGAAGCATAAGCTACGTTGGCTTAAAATTTAGTCAGAACTGGTTAGGTTAACTTAAAGTAAACTAAAATTTGTGCTCGAAAGGCTGGGTTCAAGTTAGATTCATTTAAGGTGTGTCCGTTTAGATTAGCTTAAATTTAGGTTTAATTGTGATAAGATAAGGCTTGATTAGCTTAGGTTAATACTCGTATACCAAATTTCAGTTCGATGAAACATTATTTAAAAGATTAATGCGGTCTAGCTTTCATTGACGCCCGGTATTTTCATAATTAAGACAAGGCGATTTTTGTTCTGGAGATACTTTTTCTCGTTGTTAGAAGAATTGTAATACTTTGCTTACTTGTGTGGTTTTATGTATTAAATTTACTGAAGAACAAAAGTCCTTCTAGAGCTCTTTTTTCTGTTTTTTATCGCTGTGGGCCCTCCCAATGCATATCTATTTATTCTATCCTATTACGACTTGGTTAGCATGGACGTCAATTTGGAACACCTTGTATAAGAGGTCTTGATATAATGGAAGCGGTTGTAATCATGCTTCGCATTCATAAGACATGTTTTGACCTTAGATTCGATCGTTAAAAAGTGGTAACCCAAGGCAACAGTGGTTGGTAATGAATAAATTCAAAAAAGTTCTAAATTGTACCATTTTGTAACGTACTAATGACCAATATTTATTTGTGATTGTAATGGTTTATTCCTACAGGGGATAGGTTAAGTACGACTGATTCCTCCTTTTTTGCCTTAACTTATTGGGATATGAAATGGTCCCTTATACCAGGTTAACTGAAAAGGGCATTTGTTTAATATCGTACGAGCTGGGCGTAAAAGGAATGTGGGGTATCTATTTCTAAACAATCTATAACCAAAGCAATCCATAATTCAATCTCTAGCTTGTTGCTTTTCGCCACGTATAGATTTATTGATTGATGTAAGAAAAACCACCCTCTTTTATAAGTCCGTAACTTTTTTATGTATAAAAACTTAAGTTTGCTGTAGCAAGAAAAATACTGTTTTATTAAAACTGTTATTACCACAATGAAACGCCATTTTTTGATTTATTACTATCCCAAATTGCACAATTGCTTGGTCTTTAACAGTAATTTATTCTTTAAAAGTCTATTTTTTCAGTACATTTAATACACATTTTTTTTAAAACTTCCAAAATATCTTTCCCCTAACATTCTGCTAGTATGTAAGAAGAGGGAAATTAAAACTACAGCAATTTTTCTTGTAGACGCATTAGGAACATTATGCCCTATAACATATTTGTCACCTTACCTAATTGTCGTTGTGCATAAATGGGTTTTGAAGTAAAATGCTAGTGCAAGGTACATTTACGTGTTTATTATGCTCTAGATTAAATGAGGCAAAATTTACGAACCTCGTATAACTTTATGAAGGTGTTGCGAGAGGACTGTTCTGAGGGTAAAATGTAGCCCACCACAATTTGGCTTTTATTGGTGTGTTCTTGAATCCCGATTTTAAGCCGCTCGAAGCTAAGAACTTTGTTGTTTAGTTCCTGCCAGGTTTTACATTCATTTTTGATTAACTAACGAATGAATTCGTTTAATAAACTGTTTCTTATTTCAATAAAAGTAGGAAAATTATATAAGCTGAACCCGTAGCCTACACTCACTCACGCATTGTTTGTAAAAATTATAAATTAGGTATGTCTATGTAAAATATGTTCTGAAATAGGTAAGCACTTAATTTTTTTATCGTACAATTAAAAATGAAAACTTTTGCGCGTTGCAATGGAAGCAATATAACGAATAAAATAGAAATAGAATGTTATATATATTTTTTTATATTAACGACACTATTTCTAAGACAATAGACACTGAAAAAATATTGTAATGTTAGCTTTAAACTTGAATTTATTTATTAACATCGAAATTATAAGGACAAAGTGAACACGTGATTATTCAATTCGATAGCGAAATCTTGATTAAAAATAAATTCTGATTTCAATTTTAAATACGTAACTACTTTACTATATATATATATATATATATATATATATAAACCCGGAAGGAGAGTATTTGGTCGTAGAAATATGAAGTTAAAGATGTTGGTTGTTGGGGTAATCGACCAAGGGCAAGAAATTAAACCACCCTTTGCTATTAAGCTAAGCTTTCGGAAAACTTTATTTCATTATTACAACAGTATTTAGTTATGCTGTTTTTGAGGTTTTTCCTCTACCAGTGTTTGTTTTATAGTTGGCTCTGAGGAAGGAAATAAAGTTTTCCGAAAGCTTAGCTTAATAGCAAAGGGTGGTTTAATTTCTTGCCCTTGGTCGATTACCCCAACAACCAACATCTTTAACTTTATATATATATATATATATGATATGTTATAGGGCTCTAATGGATATAACTTAAATTATTTCTAAATTTAGTAAAGCTATATTTTGCTACACTGTGCAGAAATAGATTGTTTAACCACATTTGAATCGATGTCGGTGTAAACTTGGATTCTAGGTCCTCAGGTTGTTTTAATTTGATCATAATCATGTTGATAAAGGTGCAGAGGAAAGTTTTCAGTTGTTTTTATGCATTCTTGGCTGCAATGATCACAATATGAGTAAAATTGTAATCAGATTGACAGTTACGTTTTATTTTGAAATTTTGTTGAACTTTAACTTTTCTTTTGAGAAAAATATCTTTATAGTAATGTGATGGTATATCTAGAGAAGCTATGAGTTGATTTTGATAATAATTAGATTTAATTGTTATGAATTTATTTGAAAATTAATGTAAAAATATTTGTGAAGTTCTAAGTGCATTTTCGAAAGTATAACAAGTGAGGTATCAAAATGTTCATTTTGTAATATACGATAATAAGTTATTGTACTACGTTGTAAATATTTTGTTAAATTTTGATCAATTTATGCTTAGCCCTGATTAGTTGATTTTGCGTGGTTCGCATACATTTTTTCAAATACCTACGCCGTTGTCTTGGCAACGGGCCAAAAAAGTTGAGTGTTATGAATAAAAGTTGATAGTTGCTTATTTACCACCAAGCTGAAAGCACGCTTTTTCTGCAGCTCCGCAAATATTTAAATTTGTGTAAGTATTTATGTGTTTTTGGTAATAAAATAAAGTGTTTTTGAGTACATCTTCGAAGTGTTGTAATTAACTTATGGCCGAGATTTTGGGTAAATTTCATCAAAACAAGAATTTCGTCGCAGAATGGAGTATGCGTCCCTCGATTGTCGATTGTTTTTCGCTCATCTTTTCTTTATGAATTGGTCAATAATTGGAATGACAACAAAACATAAATGTCAATGTCATCCGATTATAAATTCACACCTACAAGATATAATTACAAATAAGTATGATTATTAATAATATAATTTAAATAAAAGTTCTTCGTTACATTGATATTACGAAGAAACTCCATCACAAAATTTATTTGTCGAATTTGGAGGTTATAATATTATTATTAACAATACAAGTTCTACGAACAATTTTATTAAATTAATGGAAAAAGGATCTGCTTACTTGTGGGTAAAGTTTAAATTAAATAGAGAACGTTCTATTGCTTCAATTTCTTCGAACACATTTATGGAACGTGAGTTGCTGCCATCATCTGTTGTAAGCTTGTCCACGTGCCACAAGACCAAGGTTCGCGCCAACCTGAGAAGTTTTGAAATTCGAGATTGCGGAGAATCCTTCAAGGCCAAGTCTACATTCCTCCATGCTAGAGTAAACAAAGTGGGTTTTTTAATTGAACAAGCAAATGTTATAAAGTCTTAAAAAAGTGATATTTATTTGTTTAAAGTTGTTTATTATTAATTAATAAAGTTGTAAGTCACTTTGTTTTGTGGACAAGAAAGCTTTGATAATTCTGTTTTGAATTTTACGATATAATTCCTGAATGTTAAAATTTTCTTGCATTTCCTGTGCCTTTTGTGTGTATACATTGTCGCTGGTGTTCGAGTCTACACAGACAGCTAGTCTTACGAGTAGTAATAAGGTCATGTCTGTGTATTTTCATATAGAGAAAAAACGGCATGACAATACTTAAATTGTCAAGCTATTTTTGTAAATCGAGATTTCTTCTCTAGGCAAGTTGCCACTACTAGACCATTGTACTAAAGTTCAAAGTTAAAGTTATACACATTTATATGTATTTACATTTTGGGATAAGACTGATATAAATAATTTTATATTTGCCAGCGATATTTGTCCTGTTTAACCAGGTGACCATTTTTAAATAATAAGAAAAGATTGATATTTAGTAAAGAGATTGGTAAATAATGCCACATCTTGATGTTTATTTAGTATATTTTATTTACTATACTTATTTCATATTAGTAAAACTTCCTATAATGTATTAAGATTTGTTTATTGTTTCTAAATTTTGTTACTCTTTATCAGCATTAAAGGTTAAACAACATGTTATTTAAATAAAAATCTGTTAGGTGTGTCTAATACTAGGTCCCCACAACCAAGAACTGGTAACTGCACATTTGCTCGCCTTCCGTTTGCTCCCCGGTCTCTTTGCTCCACAACTATTTGCTCGCCACGCCGATTGCTCACCGAATAGGGTTCGACAAGCATTTTTTTCTTAAAATAGAAGCTTACCTGTAGAGTGTAGGCGTTTAGTATATTGTGATGTTGATAATTCTCTAAGGAATATTCATAGTCAAAGCAGGGTTGCCCGTTCTTGTATTTGAATTCGTATAGGGAAATATTTATTATTTTCCTAATAAGATTATGGAAAAGTGTATCTGATTTTTATGTTGTAGATTTAAATTATTTCTAATTAATAACTTCACTACACATTGTTACCATTGTAATTTTGATATGGAAACAGCATTTTTAGTTTCCAAAAATTAGAATAAACAGTTATCCACTTAGTTTGGTTCGTTGCAAAGGAAAATAATTTTATTTATTCGGTTATGTACAAACTTTTAATACTCAAAGTTTATAAAGAGTCAGGAGATTATTTGCGCGCTACTGATTATAGTTTACAATTAAGTATATAATATTTTTAATTAGGAACGGTATTTTGTATTATGTTTTAATGGGAATTTTTTGTTTGTTTCATTTTACCTAAGGTAAGAATATATATTTTTTTGAAAATGGGAAAACACCATTTTTATAATTGATTTACTCTCAAATAATGCTATGTTTATTATTATTATACATAATATTTTGATTGTTTTTTAAATATTATTCTATTGGTTAAGGGCTATTGAACAACTTCAAAGTTTATGTCAGCTGCATTAATAACTTCCATGGATATACATCCAAAACTTTCAAAAAAATCGTATCAACTTAATTTTAAATTAAAGAGTTTAGCAAGAAATCATTCGATTTGTCTGAGCGTTTCAGTATTAAAATTAAGAAATCACTAAAAAATATATCTAATTTCCGGTTCCAGTTCCAATTTTTAATAAACCTCTAATTTGAAAATGGTTGTAACGAAAATTTTGACCACACACGCGCAGATACACATTTTGCAAAAATGACTGATTTGGATTCTTGGTTTATAAACGAATATATCTGTAAAATCTCAAAATTTATTTTTGAAAAGAACGAATACTTCCACTATACCTTGATATCTGAAATAGAAGTAAAGGTTTTATTTATGAAGCAAATGACGTGTCGAATTATTTTACAAACGAGGGTGCTTAATAAAAAAGAACCCTGGTTCTTCTACGTTGCTGTAGTTATACTTAGTACTTCGAGAAAAGTTGGCTGTCGAGCAAATTGACAGCGAGCAAACGGACGGCGAGCAAATGTTCTGGCGAATATATGTCCCGACGAGCATCTTTCCCAGCGAGCAAACGGCAATCGAGTAGTCGGTGGCGAACAGACAGCGGCGAACAAGTGGTGGCGAGTAAATGACCTAGAATCCCGAGAACTATTAGCCAAGGAAACGAAGTTTAATGCAAATAATTTTACCTTTATATTTAACTAACTGCTAACATATAGTTCTTCAGTTACTATGTTCTATAATTACTTACATCCAAATTTAATGTCGGAATTTCAGATTATCTCCTTCTTCTTCTTCTGATCCATCTGCCCTTAATGAGCTTCGGGGGAATTGCAGATCTGATAGGCAAAAATATAAGAAAATAATCTTGAAAACTCCGTTTTTATCTTGGAAACATTTTTAGAAATAAAATGTTGACAGTGTCTTCTGAGTATTGAACTACAGCCATAAAATCAACAAAACACTTCGCTTTTTACGGATTTCTTTAGTGTGCACATAACCGGGACGTGGTGTTCTTCTTTTCACGATTTTGTTTGTTGTGTCAATCAAACAATTTTCGTTTCTGATCTGTAACAACAAATCGTTTTTAATTCGCTATATACATTCTTTTTAAGCTTATATGAAAAATCCTACTTCTATTTCTTTTATGCGAAACTAATAATCAATTGCTACACATAATTTCTTGGATACGTTAAAAAAATAGCCTGACTGATATTCTTACGAAGACTTAATGAAAATAAATAAAAGAATTTTGCAAGAATGTTACGTGCCCGGACGTGCGAACTTTCGACGAACGGGAGGCTCGCGGCTCCGACGCGTCCTAGAAGACCCAAAGCGTCCCGAACTAGAGACGACGCACAGATAGCGCCATACGCCATTCATTATTCGTTTAAAATTAATCTAATATTTTGTGACGTCTTTTAGGAGCCTTTTCTTCTGCGGCGCCTGTGTGCATCCCACATTTCGCACACGCCAGCAGCCGGCTCTGGGTGTGCATGTCTCTCTTTTTTGTATTTTAAAGAATATGTTATAACATTCATATAATACGGAGGCAATGATTGTTGTAGCGCCAAATCTTGAATTGAAACATGAAATTATTAATTTCCTTTTGAGATAACAAAACGGGAGATAAAATAGAAAATGCTTAAGGTTAAACGAAAATTTGAAATGCTTGAATGTTCCGATTATAATCCGCGTGTCTGTTATTTGTATTTAAGAAATTAATTTTTCAATCTAATCCCTACAAGGAAATAAAGCCAAACAGTCTTCCCGTCCAAGGCAACACAGAATCATCAAAAAGTTTGTAATTCTATTGGTTGCGTTCTGGCTGTGCACTTGAGTTCTCTATTATTAGCCTGGACGCTGCACATCGGGACAAATTACTAATTCGAGCCCGTCCCAAGTTTTAAAATTGCTAGATATGAACACAATTTATATCTTCGAAGTGGTGGAACTGGGGCAGTGATGCGGAAATACATCGCTTTATTTTTTCCCTCATTGGACGCGACAAGAACTACTTCGGAGTTCTGAACTTTGGATTCATTCCATGTATGTGTTGTGCAGCGATGCCCCTTGCATCCGTACGTGATTAATCGCCCCCATTTACCAAGTTCGATTTAGGAGATATAAATTGAGATTTATGATTTTGGCACTGCCCGAGTATATCGTAAAGTTGGTATTATTACTGTCGGTCTTTTGTTGTAATCAGCAATGCGAAATAATTCTTAATTTATGCTTACGAGGAAACTAAGTAGTGACTAAACGAATTATCTTCAAACTGTTGGTTACCAGACATTTTACGATAGATCTCGAAACTAGAGCTGGCAACCGGATTCGGATTTTCGGATATCCGGATTTTTTTTATGCGAAGATCCGGATTTTGTGAAAACTAAATCCGGTATTCGGATTTTAGGTTTAGATCCGGATTTCGGATTTCTCACACAGATTCGGATTTCTCATAGAGATCCGGATTTCGGATTTCTCACGGAGATCCGGATTTCGGATTTCTGACGGAGATCCGGATTTCGTATTTCTTATAGAGATCCGGATTTCGGATTTTTTTTAAATCAATTTGGAATTAGGATTTCTTATGTCGATTCGACTTTCGGATTATCTATACGAATTCAGATTTTGAATATTGTTTCTATGCAGATATCGGATTTTAGAATATCCGAAGAATATTTTATTTCATACTTTTTAAGGAATGCAACATCTTAACGAATTCGTATTTTAAAATTCGTATCTTTAACCTTCGTATTACCGAGTGCGTTTTATTACGTTCTTTACCGGACGGGGTGTATTCACACCCCATCAATTTTTATAATAAATTGCATGTTTTTATTTTTTATTTATTATAATGCCTTTATTTGTAAGCTGTTACTTATTTTATAAAAAGTACATAGCAATTTAAACATAAAGTTTCATTTTTAACAAGTTTTTAACAGTTCTAAAAAGTAGTACACTAAATGAGTAACTACGAAGTGGAATAAACATAGAAAAGTAAATCGCACTTAATTGCTATTTTCACAAGTTTCACATAACA
>JABXWE010103695.1:0-11862 GCA_014611495.1 Limonius californicus | reverse complement strand
AGTGCGTTTTATTACGTTCTTTACCGGACGGGGTGTATTCACACCCCATCAATTTTTATAATAAATTGCATGTTTTTATTTATTATAATGCCTTTATTTGTAAGCTGTTACTTATTTTATAAAAAGTACATAGCAATTTAAACATAAAGTTTCATTTTTAACAAGTTTTTAACAGTTCTAAAAAGTAGTACACTAAATGAGTAACTACGAAGTGGAATAAACATAGAAAAGTAAATCGCACTTAATTGCTATTTTCACAAGTTTCACATAACAGAATAGTGTTTATATGTACTTTACAGAAAAATTGTTTACAGTTATCGCACTTGGTTCTCACTTTTCTGTTATGGGTTCCACCACATGGTTTGCAGCGGCCTTGTACTGGCAGATCATTCGCGGGCACGTGCTCATTTACTGGGATAACTTCGTTCATGTCTTGCACAATGAGTACTATGTCCGATTTAGCACGTTGATGGAGACGATGATTATTTTGTAAACGAGCTTGCATAGTGGTACCACTAATTCTTTCCCCAGATCTAATCAAAATAATTTTCTGCGTGTTAGGTTATTGCTGTGATAATCTGCGTGGGTGTCGATGTACGTACAGAAAGAATTATTCCTGTCGTATCGATCATGTCCATGAAGATTTCAAGGGCCATATTAGAGTTTTCCTTCTGGCAGTATATTCTGCAGACATTTTATCAAATGTGTGCCCCTTCTCTTTTGTTGTAATGCAAAATAATGGTCGGTTTATTGTTTTCATCTGGTGATGTGATATTATGTTCATGGTGCCCACTTGACAACAAAACTAAACTTTTTCTTTTTTTTGTGCACATAGGAAGCTAGTGTAAACTTACCTATGAATCCAAAAATAGCATGTACTAAAGTATTTTAACGTAAAAGCAACTTGATAACAAAAAATACAAACACTAGCAGTTGATACGTTGTTTACCAAACGGGGTGTATTCACACCCCAAGTCAAATAATGCCCAAAAAATTAATTTTGAAAACACAGGTTGGAAATTTTAACATCCTATAATGCTAAGCACATGTAAAAACAATGTCCTAGAAGGACAATACCGGAAAAAAATAATTAAAAAAGTTATACGCAAAAACGTAACTCTGGGGTGTACTTACACCCCACTCGGTAATACGAAGGTTAAGCAGAAGGGTTTTGCGAGTGCACCCTGACATTGCCAAAACACCATGACAATAGGCCGAGTCACACGCCATTGGCTGTGATGCAGTTTTTGGCACTGAAAAACATCCCTACATTTTTTCATCCACCTTACAGCCTAGCCTTGGCACTGTGTGACTTTTTTGTTCCCCAAGATCAAAACTAACCTGAAAAAGCACCATTTTGGTATTGTTGAAAACGTCCAATTAGCCTCGACGAGAGCTCTGAACAGCCTCTTAAATGAACACTGCTACGAAGAATGGCAGCGCATTCTCATTACTTTTAAGACGTAAGTCGGAATAATTATAAAACAAAATAGTACACGTTAACCCATATTTATTTAAAGTAGCAAATAAATTGTTAATATGTAAACATTTCTTTAACTTTAAAACATAAAATTTATTTCACTACCTACCTCTGATAGTGGTTTTATTGAATTATACAGAACGTTCAGAACCAATTTGTTTCTCTACAGATTGTATCTAACACGGTGGAAATAGGTGCGTTGTATATTTCTTAACAAAAAAATTACTAGCCATTGAATATTTTCAATAATTAATAAATCTTAAAAAATAAGAAACCATGCATTTACAAGGCCTCCGTGGCTCTGCAGGCCTCAACAAAGCTCGCTATACACCTGTGATCTAATCAGCGATTGTATACCTATTTGCTGTAAACTATTTTTCCAGTTTAAGAAACATGTCTGCTCAATTTGGATTATCAGAATGAGTGAGACAAAACTGATTAATGAAAAAATAATTTAAAGAATTTTGTCTGTTCTATGAACATCTTACGGAGCTTCTGAATATTCTTAATTAAAAAAGTAATTCATAGTACTGGGGTCTCGTCTCTAGAAATACGAAGCTCTCGTCTATATCTCACACTGATATTATCTGTCTGCTGCGGTTTAGGATTTTTCATAAACTTGTTTGGGTTCTTTGAACCCCTAAACGAGTTTCTTTGTTAAAATGTGGAATTCGGATATCAGGACTTTCTTACGTTGGAAGTATCCGGTATCTGAAAGTTAATGCCTTGGCGAGCACTTAAAGTGGCCGTTACTTTAAGTCCGGCCATCAGCACAGCAGCTATTGCCAGTTAACACAATTAGAAATTAAAAGACTATAAAGTTTCTAGCTGATGTAATATAAACTCTTAGTTAATTTAAAGAGAACGCTGATCAAACATTGAATATCTGCATACTAAACTAGAAACGTATGCATTTTCAGTTAGAATGTGATAATATCATGGCCTGCACTTACTATTCGTTAATCTTTCTCGTCTTACTTTGTAACTCTAAACAGTATATTTTATTTCATTGTATTGCACCACGTCAAATTTTGACATCATATTCTCGAGAAACTTGATTAGACTATTAAATATAATCTGTTGGGATCTGCTTGAAGGATTCGAACTCTGACAGGATGCAGTATAACTTCTACTGTAAGTACAACATTTTAGCAACAGAAATACGAAAAAACAGCTAGTTTAGAAATGATTTTCTTTTTATTATCATCTATGAGTATTTACAATCTGTCATACTTAATAACATTCCGCAAATGATTTGATTAAAGAGATCATAACATGTAAGAATGCTCTCCAGTGAGAGCACTCTATCTGATGGTCTTAACTATTTTGAGTATGTTACTAAAGAGACTAACAAGTTGAAGATTTAATTAAATCTATTTGGGAGATCTAGTGGATTGTGAATTTTGAGTCTTGTGACGTATTTTCTGTCTAGTAGATTTATTGCAAGTTCATTTGTATGTGCACTAAGTTTGTCACTGTATTTAACACTGTATGCCACTATTTCTTTTTTTATTGAAGATCTGGGAATGTCTTGCTGTATTATCCAGTTTAGTACGTATTTAGGTGCGTTGAGAATGTTCCTAGTTACTTTATTTTGGAACCTTTGTATTATCCCTAGATTTGAGTTACTAGCCGATCCCCACAGCTGGATCCCGTACATCCATACTAGCTTGAGAATAGCTTTATACAGTATTAGTTTGTTGTCAATAGAGAGTTGAGAAGTTCGACCTAAGAGCCAGTACATTTGTTTGTATTTCAGACTTAACTGTGTTCGCTTCTTCCAGATATGTGTACGCCTGTTTAGTCTTCTATCAAGGTACATGCCTAAGTATCTAACACTGTCTTCCTGCGAAAGTTGCTTATTGTTTAGTAAGACCGGAGGGCAGGTATCTTTCCGCAATGTGTACGTCAATGTACGGACTTGGCCTCGTTGGCGTTAATTCGCCAAGTGTTCATCCAGATTCCTATTTTGTTTAGGTTTAATTGAAGTAGTTGTGATGCCATTCTCGGATCTTTGTGGGAGGCCAGCACGGAAGTATCATCCGCAAAGGTGGCTATCATCGTTTGTCTAGTGTTTGGAATATCTGATGTTTGAATTTGATAAAGTGTGGGACCAAGAATAATGCCTTGTGAAACCCCAGAATGGACAGGATACAATGCCGATAGCTGTTCTTTGAATTTCACTTGATAATACCTGTTGCTTAAGTATGAGTTGAAAATATTGAAGTAACATGTTGATAACGTTTCTTTTATCTTGTAGAGCAGTCCAGTGAGCCAAACTTTATCAAAAGCCTGGCTAATGTCCAGGAACGCCGCGGAACAATACCTTTTTAAATGTAAATCGTGATTAATTTTAGTCACTACTATATGCATTTGTTCTGTGGTACTATGCCCTCTGAAGCCAAACTGATGTTTCGGCAAAAGGTTTTTTTCGTCAAGGACTGGTTTTAATCATTGTAGAATGAGCTTTTCGAATACTTTAGATGCTATTGGGAGGAGACTGATCTGTCCGTAAGATGATACTTTGTTCTGATCCTTGCCAGGCTTTAGAATCATAATAATTTGAGCAATTTTCCATTGTTCTGGGAAGGTTTCCAGTCTAAAAAGGGCGTTAAATAAGTATGTTAAAGTATGTAACCACTTTCAAGTAGTTCTTGGAGTGTCTTGGCTGTTATGAGATCATAACCAGGCGACTTGTTTTTTTTAAGTTGTTAATTATAGTTTTTGTTTCACCAATTAAAATTTTTTTAAGTCTTTCTAGAGTGTGGGTATATGTTCTCCTATAGATTGAAGGATTGCTCTTTCTTCTTCGTCAGAGACGGTTGATAAGGCTGAAAGACGTTTGATAGGTTGTTGGCGAACGTATTTGTTTTTTAGAGAGGATTTCTTGCCCAGACGCCATTTGCTGTCAGAATTGGCAGTGATTAACTGAGGTCGTTTCAGCTTCTTTGTGGTCTTCTATAGGGAGTAGTTGGTGTCTTCTGTGGATGATAGCTTTGTCAGATAGTCTTGGATTCCCTGGATTTTTAATTCTTGCAGTTTTGATTTGAGTTCATAGGTTACTGTGTTAAGCTTATTTTTGTCCCTAGGATGCCTCATGTTTTGCTAAATTCGTCTTAGTTTTCTTTTCTCTGTTATTTTCTGCTTAATAAGTATGGGAATAGTTTCTTGAACCTCCGATTCTTGATAATCAGATGTGGCGTCACATGCTGATTGTTGTAGTACTGAGTTGAAGTGTTCTCCCGCTTCGTATACATCTGTGGTTGTTTGCAGTGGTATGTTTAAATTTATTCGTTCGTTTACCAACTCTCTAAAATAGTTCCAATTTGTCTTTTTGCTGTGTAGTTTAGGAGGCTTGGGGTGTTTAGCGTTTTGGGTGTGATATATGACGAAGACTGGCGAATGATCGGAAGACAGATCTAAGCATGTTTCTGCTTTTAAGTAGTTTCCTGGTATTCCGTTTATAATGCAGAAATCTAACAAGCCAGAAATTTGTTAGAGATATGATGGTAATTATGTTGGTTCGCCGGTTGAAAGGTGCTGTAGTTTCATCTCTCTCATTGTTTTGAGTAATTATCTGCCACGCGTTAGAGTGACTCTGGATCCCCACTCCTGATGTTTTGAATTGTAGTCACCTCCTGTTATAAATCTAGGTCCGAAGGTGTTTTAAGGAAGGATTGGAATTCTCATTTTTTAATAGAATGTTTGGAGGACACTGTACCGCTGAAATGATAACCTCTCTGTTGTTTAGTGTAACTGAGATGGTTGAGGCTTGAGGATGTTCTTGTTGATATTTTTGTATTTCGTGATGTTTAATAGCTGATTTTATTGTGATTGCGGTGCCAGCCGGTACAGTGCCATCTGATACCTTTGGCAATTTATACATTGGAGCACTTCCCGTTTGACATATGCGTGCTCAAATTTAATTTTCACGTTCATAAGCAATTCTATGTCTAGGTTTTTTTGTTGATTTCATTTTGTTGTATCTGAACGTAGAACATAGGTAGCGGAGTTTTTTTGGGGATTCTGTGTTTAATATTATGGATACTTATAACAGTGTGTCCGTGTTCGTTGACTTTTTTGGTGAGGCCATTTATGTTAACCGTAGGATGCATGTCGCGCAAGACGACTCGAAATGTTCTATTTTGTTTAGGTTGGAATGAGTGAAAATCTGTGCTTTTTTCTTTTAAGATTTTGGTTACAGTACTGTAGTCTTTGTTACTAGTTGGATCTTGGCTTGTGTGTTCCCGACTAATTTAATGGTATACTTGTCTTTAGCTTGTTCAGTTAACATATCAGTGAGGGGTTTTAAGATATTTACCCCTTGAATAAATAGGGGGGCGGGTGGCTTTATCTCATCTCGTGATTTATCTTTTTCGGTACTTTTTACCTCCTCTTTTACAAGTGGTTGGAATCTGTTTGAAGTTTCTGGTGTACTTAGTCAGTAATCCTCCAATTTTTTTCTCAAGGGTTGTTCGGAATTACGTTGTTGTTTTCTTGGATGTTGTGCCTGCCAGTTTGACTCGCTATCAGTTTGCATTGGTGTTGTGATATCAGGTTGATTTTGGATTTGTGATGGATACAGGTTTTGTTGCTGTTGTGACATTTGCATTTATGAGAGAGGAGAAAATATTTGTTGCGAGGTCATTTGCATAGGTATCTGTGACTGAATTTGATACTGCGATGGAATAAGTTGGTACATAGAATTGTTGTGAGAGTGGTTGTAAGAATTTTGTGAGTTTACATGTTATATAGCGTTTTGTGGATGTCCATATTGCACACCTATGTTTGGGTGACCCAACATGGTGGCTTTACGCGTGTATTTGATAATAGTTAAGAAATATATGCAGCTCACCGATAACGAAAACCTTTCTGCTCGAAACCCAGTGGATAACTTAGAAACGATTGAAATAGTTTTTTAGCTACTATTCTAACAAGTGTAGATATAACAAAAATGTTGTTAAAGACATATTGAAGCTTCAATAACAGAAAATCTCGAAAAGTTCAACAAATAAAGATTTTCAAGTAACAACTAAAGAAATAATACAGAAGAACACACAGTAAACATATTTAAACGAAGGGAATAAACTCTATACGCAAAATTACGAAACTGTCAGATTAGTAGTAGATTGTTTTACAAGTTTAGAAAAGTGTCAGTTTTCCAGCAAGTGCAAATGTTTAATTAACGAGCGAGCGCAGCGAAGTGAGTCAATTAAATTTGCACGAGCATGGAGCAACACTTTTCAAACGTGTAAAACATCCTATTTTTTCGTATACTTAATGGAAAAGGATAAATAAAAATTTAAAATTTGACATAACATATTTTAAAATTTGTCATAAAATTTAATCAAGCAAGATACTGTGTTGCTTCCTTGATTACATATACTAAAAGTGTTGCTAACATGGTAACAAAACATTATAACGACGAATAAATAAAAAAAAAGTGTTGCTAAGAAGAAAAGTGTTGCTAACAAGAAAACTAACACATTTCTTTACGATTTTGTTGCTAACAAGAAAACTAACACATTTCTTTAAGATTTTCTCACAATATAGTACGCACTTTTCCATTTAGGACACGAAAAATTGTCATTCTTTAACGAAAAATTAAATATTCCTGCTAATTGACATGTGTTCAGTGGCGTCATGCGGTAATCACTGAGACCTCAATAATGCCCAGATTGGATAAAAGACTTCGTCTTCTTAATAAAGCAGGTCTGCAGACAAAAATAACAGCGGTTCAAAAAACTCCAATAACATGTTGGTGTTTGCTATATGACGTCATAGAATCATTTTGAAATAAAAACATACAATTTTAGTGTCATTCCGTAGAAATTCTCTATTTTAAATCATGTAAAATATTCATGTATAAACTACATTTTTTAGAAACGCGTAGGATGCTATTGCTTTCGAATAATCATTTATTATATTAACACGCAGCACTCAACAAATTATGGATATTTATTGTGGTTTAAAGTAATGTTTTGTAACATTTGTGACTGAAAGATTTCTTAGTATGACGCTTTTGTAAGTACTGCAGGAAATTCTTGTTACTTGTGATCAACATCCATAGTGGCTTTAATATATTACTTATAAAGAGCTATGGCTATATACTAACCATTAAAATATTTTCGAAAAGCCTAGATTGCCAACCAAATTTCAAGGTTAATAGAATTTGAATAATTCACAAGCCACTGTATGCATCAACACGTAAACACTATATTCAAAATGGACACAGTAAATATTTTGAAAAGTCTATGGAATACCTTTCTTCAAAAATATAAAAAAATACAAGATACTTCGTTTACAATAGAAAGTTGATGTCTTCCGTTATAAACCGGAAAATAAACCTTTCTTGTAGCGCTTGGCATTTAATCATGATTTTCCTAAAAGTCAAATTTTCTTTTGTTTTAAGTTGTCAAGGGGAAAAAGAAATAATTCTCTACAGAATGTACATAGAAATTTAAATATCCCAGAATTTTTTCGTATATTATAGTGTCCAAAAATAGTTATTGAATTTTTAACTACAGATTGCAATTGTAAATATGCATAAACTGATAGGTGAAGGCGGCCGTGGGCTAGCGGTTAGCGCTGAAGGTCCTGGGTTCTATTCCCAGTACCGGAACATCGGATTTTTAACGGCTGTTCTCCCTTGCAAGGCAATGACAAACCAGCGAGGTATTCTGCCTAGTAAATCTTCTCTGCAGTAGAAGTGTTTACACTTCCCGTGGTTCGGAACCCACGTTAAACTGAAGGTCCTCTATGTCTGTGGCACTCTAAACGCGCAACACAGGCATAGGAGAGAAGATCGCTACGTGTCGTAAGAGATAAAGCACTCTAAAAAAGAAGATAGCTGAAACTTAAAGGGTAGGCCAGTTTATTAATAATCATTTACGTCCTAACCCTGCAGGTCCTGAATTTATTTAAATTGTCATTAGAATTGGTTCTAAACTATATTTTAAATATATCGAAATAGCTTTATATATTACGGCCACATTGCAAACCTATTTAAATCTGTTCCCAAGTTTTATTGTTATTTATTAAAATAATGTTGTAGTCTCCTATCATTATATTTCATTAAGAACAGTTTACATACAAAGTATGCCAGTCTTGAAGTGTCAACAAACTGTAAACAACGGCCAACGATAGAAAAAGCTATTATAAAGTTTTATAGATTCTTATGTCAGCTTTCCAATTTTCGCAGAACTTTCCTCTTTCTATTGAAAGACTTTTTTAAAACGACGTTTGCGGCGTCTGTTCTCACGGCCTATGGCACCTTACGCCGTAAAAGCGTATTTTCTTTTATCTTCATTTGCAAGGTGTTCCAGTGCGTATCGATTACGATCAAATCTAATTCGAGGTGATTTGAACCGAATGCGCTTTTTGGTAGTTTGGAAGTCGTCGAGGGTGTATCAAGTAACCAAATATAACGCCTTTGATATTCGAGCTATTTCTTGAAGCTTTAACGTTGTGATCTCTTTATTCGCCGCCAAAATGCGTTTAGGTTCCGTTAAGGTTGAAATAAAGTGAACTTGTTTAGAGTAACTTAATCGGTGGGTTTTATAGCGTGATCGTATTTTTCTTGATAGCCCTTCTCTCCGACGAATAACTACTATCTGCAGGGCGAGATGAACCACTCACGGTCTGCGTGCGTTTAAGTAGCTTCGTTATTTTCGAAGGCTCTGAATGTAATATTTTTTCTGTATTAAATGAGATACATTTATACACCGTCCCCATTTCTATAGGATATACTAGAAGTTTTACGTAAATACGTTTATGTATAGCATTTATTTATGTAACACAATTGGGAAAAGGATATCCTATAAAGCTTGTCATTTCTGAGAAAATGGGAAGCTGCAATACTTAAAATAAATTACAGTTTCTACGATATATTTCGTCTGAATAAGCTATTGCTGTCTTGCGTTAGGAAATATTAAGTAGCGGTTGAGGGTTTGAGTTGTTCTGAATAGGTTTTGTTTTATTTTGCGCCGGCACGAACTTAAAAATTCATTTTACTAAAGTGCTTGCGCTTGTGAAGAATTCTAAGCCAGTTTTCAATAAAAGCTTGTGCTGGGACGCTAGAAGCAGTATCAATATTTCTTTAAACAGGTGTTCATAACGGTATACGCTAACGTCTTCAGTAACTTTTCAATAGGTTTTTGATTGTCTCGCTGTCAAAGGTCGGAATATAAAATGCATTTGAAATTTCAATAAACCGCAGGTTATAAATCATGAAACCGGATAGCGTTACAAACCAAGCAGTAACAGATTAAGAGATACATCATTACTATTTCTATGGTGATACTTAGATGGAATTACACTGATTATTTTTTAAACAGTCCTATCAACCAATCGTAATGAGACAAAATTTCAAATCGACCAATAGCATCAAAATTACACTGACTATTCGCTAGTAGTGAATTACACTGACTATTTGCTAGTAGCAAATTACAGCGACTATTTTTTCACGTTGTTTCATTGGATCTTTGTTTAAATAAATGCATAAAAAGTTAGCATTGACTTGGTTGTTAAGGTAGCGCAGCCATTTGTCTCAGTATAAATATTAAAAATTCAGCACCGTCGCCATTCTTAATTGTTTAATAAAATACTTAAATACTTGTTTAACATTTTGCGACATAGTTTAAAAAATAATCACGCCGAATTACATTCGTGGTAATAATTTTTTTTTGTTAATTTTAACTAGATTAGCACTCATATTTGTTGCTATTAAGAAATCCCACTCGTGGACTTCGTCCACTCGTGAGATTTCTATAGCAACAAAGATTCGTGCATCTAGTCAAAATTATCAAAAAAATTATCACCACTTATGTAATTACTGTTGACTATATTTTGTGTTAGTAATGAGCCTGATGCAAGTTTCCTTTAAATGCCGAACTTCTTTTTTAAATTAAATGGTTTATGTGTCTTAAACTTTCAAGATAAGCTCGACTGATTAACTCCATCAGCGTACGTTACAAGTACGCTGATCTTAAATGTGGAAATCGTAGGGACCAAAGTACAATGTTTCCCGTGAATGATAACACTGGCAAACTGCAGAATTGAATTTCATCTTTCACATAAGTACTTCAAATTACTACTAGTTTTACGCTTCTTTTTACCTTGTTTGTATATACAGAATAATATATTAAAGCGTGCATGTAAGTTTTAAAAAGAGTAATTTTATTATAAGATCTACTAAGTAAGGGTCATGCGCATTCAGTTAATATTTAATATAAAACAATAATATTAAACAAAGCGTAAGTTGGTGTGGGCAACTTCTAGCAAACAATTTTCTGATTTTCTGTACCAATATAAACTCTACGTAAAGTCATACGCAATAAAGCGCTATGGTACAGGTATGTGTTATGATTACTATTTACAAATTGTGTGCGCCTTGACCTGCTTAATTATTTAATAGAAGTACATGATAACAAAAAAGAATGCAGATTGCAAGAAATTGTGCATCTTAAACGCTTTGAATTGAATTAAAGCATGCCTATAACGGTGCGACTGCAAACTTCACTTTCTCTTAAGCGATTCATTTGTACATGAGAGTATGAGACCTACTTTCCTTGATTGGAGTTCATAGTATAAATCTGCTTCAAGACAACGTTTCATGTGCGATGGTGGTGTAATGGTCAGCATAGTTGCCTTCCAAGCAGTTGATCCGAGTTCGATTCTCGGCCATCGCAATATATTTTTTTTTATAATTTGTATCTAGCCCGTTCAATAATCCATTGTTTATATTACATTTCGCAAAATTCAACTACTTCCGGTGAAAGTTCATATGCGATGGTGGTGTAATGGTCAGCATAGTTGCCTTCCAAGCAGTTGATCCGAGTTCGATTCTCGGCCATCGCAATATATGTTTTTATAATTTGTATCTATCCCGTTCAATTATCCATTGTTTATAATTTATATCAGATTTCGCAAAATTCAATTACTTCCGGTGAAGGTTCATGTGCGATGGTGGTGTAATGGTCAGCATAGTTGCCTTCCAAGCAGTTGATCCGAGTTCGATTCTCGGCCATCGCAATATATTTTTTTACTATTATTAACTATCCCACTTAATACCCCATTACTAATAACAGATTTTTTTACAATTTTTATCTATCCCATTTAATAACCCATTGGCATTATCAGATTTCGCAAATTCAATTACTTCCGGTGAACTTTCATGTGCGATGGTGGTGTAATGGTCAGCATAGTTGCCTTCCCAGCAGTTGATCCGAGTTCGATTCTCGGCTATAGCA
Organism: Limonius californicus; assembly: GCA_014611495.1. Taxonomy (NCBI): domain Eukaryota; kingdom Metazoa; phylum Arthropoda; class Insecta; order Coleoptera; family Elateridae; genus Limonius; species Limonius californicus. The sequence goes on along the minus strand of JABXWE010103695.1, from coordinate 132 downwards.
ATATATTTTTTTATAATTTGTATCTATCCCGTTCAATAATCTATTGTTTATATCAGATTTCGTAAAATCCAATTACATCCGGTGAAGGTTCATGTGCGATGGTGATGTAATGGTCAGCATAGTTGCCTTCCA
>JABXWE010103694.1:0-24295 GCA_014611495.1 Limonius californicus | reverse complement strand
TACAAATAAATCCTTCCAGACAGCTGATGTCTCCTTTATAAAATCTTCTTGTGTTGGTTACTTTTTTTGTAAACTAATTCTTTGCGCTAAACACCATAGCATATGCCTCAACTGTAATTTCAATCTAACAAGAAACAAGTCTGTATCTAAATGAATCGAAAGAAAAACTTTCCACAAAAGAAACAACCCTTAGGTGTGATTTAATATGCATGTATCCTTTATTTATATAAATAAATAATTAATTAAGCTACGCGATACCATCTCATATTGCCCCCTTTGAAATGAAATTAGAACAATGTTCAACAATAGTATCTCGTATATTATTTTAAATTGAATCGAAAACAAATAACATTGTTTTAATTGAATTTCAAAAAAAAAATATAAATGTCAAATTTGACATATGACATGAAACTTCAAAAGAAAAGTCAGTTGCAAACTGTCTAAACCATCATAACCTCAAAAAATATTATGCTTGTCAACAAACTTCAAAATTAAATCGAAGAAACTTTACTAACGTCAAAATAATGAATTAACCTTTTTAAATTAATAAAATAAAAATTACCATCAATATTTTAAAAAAAAAAAGGCAAATAACTTACTTGTACAAACAACAAAATTAATTACTTTGGTATGGAAAAATTGCTGATATATGGAATCTTCCCCTTATCTGGTCTTTATCCATATGTTTTACCTCATATGTATTGCCATCATTGAATACTTTACATATAGTATAAGGTCCCTCATATGCTAGTTGTAATTTGGCACATATTTGATCTGGCCTATTTGCCACCTTTAAATTCTTAATTATAACTAAATCATTTATCTTGAACTGCGTTCTTTTCTTGATTTTTTTATTTTGTCTTTCTTCATATTTATCATTTCTCTTCAAAATCTTTCTTCTTGCCTCTTCTAATAGTTCCATTACATTTTGATTCTCTTCTATTTCTCTCCAAGGTCTTTCAGGTATTATTCCTTTACACAACGTAACTGGACAAACCTCTGTTACTGTATTTGGTACATTATTTATGAAATTTTCTACAGACGTTAATTGTTGAACCCATTTATTATGCTTGTCATGTACTAAAATTCGTAAATATTTAATTACTTCTTTAATAAATCGCTCCGCAACATTGCTTTGAGGATGTCTAATACTGCAGAAATATAACTTTATACCCTTTCCATTTATATGTTGTAACAAACGCTGATTTTTAAAATAGGTTGCATTATCTGCTAGGATACTTTTTGGTTTTCCTACCTCATTTTCAAATTTATCTAAAGAATTTATAACATGATCAGTATTGCTGCGTCTTGTCGGATATAATTTAATAAATTTTGAGAAAACATCCACTATTACTAAGACATGTTGGTATCCATATTGACCTTTCACTAGATTTCCTAAATAATCCATAGCAATCAATTCAAAAGGTTCACTTACTCTAATACTTTTTACAATGTTTTGATTCGTGTGATTTTTCTCTTTTGCTAATTCACAGTTTTTACATTTTTTTGTTATGCTTTTGATAATTTTGATATCGTTCTTAATAAAGAAACATTCTCTGAACATTAACCATATTTTTCTAGCCCCTACATGTCCAAACTTCACATGTAGCTGTACTGCTAATTCTTCTGCATCTTCCTTACACAAAACAATTAAATCCTTCTCTCTAACCATTTTAACCAGTATATTTTCTCTAATTACGTAGCCTTGATATTCTCCATTTTCACTTCTTTCTATAGCTGCCTTAATTTCCTTAATTTCCTCTACTTCCTGCATGTCCAATATTCTGCTTCTAGAAAAATTTCCTTGTTCCTTGATCCTCTCAATTGCTATCAAAATTTTTTTTGGCTCTTCAAAATTTTGCAAATCCTTTCTGCTTAGAAAATCAGCTACTATATTTTCTTTACCTGGCTTATGTTGTATATCAAATACAAATTGTTGTAAAAACAGTGACCATCTGTACAACCTATTATTTAAAAATGTCTTACTTTTAAGAAAAGAAATAGCCGCATTGTCAGTCTCAATTTTAAATTTATTTCCTGTTAAATAGAATTTTAATTTATTAATTGAAAATATTATTGCCAGCATTTCTTTCTCTGCTATTGTATATCTTGTCTCGTAACCTTTTAAAATCCTTGAAATAAAACATATAGGCACTTCTTCTCCTTCTTGCATTTGTAATAATTCTGCTCCTATAGCTAAATCGGATGCATCTGTACGCAAAATAAATGTTTCGTTGAAATTTGGATATTTTAATAATAGATTTTTATAAAATTCTGCTTTTATCGCTAGGAAAGCTTCTTCTCTTACTGGAGTCCATTTCCATTTTTCATTTTTTCTTAATAATTCTACTAGAGGTATGGTTAATTGTGAATAATTTTTGATAAATTTCTTGTAATAATTTAAAACTCCCAATAATCCTCTTAAACCTTTTAAATTTTTGGGACGTTGTAATTTTTTAATCTCTTCCACTCTACTTTCGTTGATTAAAACTCCATTCTTACTGATTTCATATCCTAAATAACTTACTTTTCCCTTCATAAATTCGCATTTCTTCAAATTTAATTTAAAACCATTTTCACTCAAAGTTCTAATTATTATTTCCAAATGTTTTAGGTGTTGTTCATGATTACTTGAAAAAATCAAAATATCATCTATGTAATGTACGCAAAAATCCTCAAACTGATTTAATATCTTCTGCATCGCTCGCACTAATGCAGCACAGGATGTTGACAAACCAAAAGGTACCACTTTGAATTGAAAAATTTCACCTTCTACACTAAATCCTGTATATTTTCTTGAACTTTCCTCCAGAGGAATTAACCAGAATGAATTTTTTAAATCTAACTTAGTATAAACGTGTTTATCCCAAATCCTACTTAGTAATGAATCGATTGTTTGTGGAGCTTCATATTGTGGTTTTGTAATCTGATTGATTTTTCTTGCGTCCAAACATAAACGTAGTCGTCCATCACGTTTCTTTACCGCTACCAGAGGATTCACATAATTAGTTTTAGAATATTCAATCACTCCATCGTCTAACATTTTCCTTAATTCTGACTTCACTTGTTGTCTTAAAGCAAACGGTATTGCATATGTTTTGCTGTTAAAACTTGCTGTTTCATCTACTACCAATTTATGTACATAGTTCTTCGCTTGTCCAGGTTTATCATTAATGATCAATACATTATTTTTAATTATTTCAATAATTCTGCCTTTGTACTTTACATTCTCCAATCCTACTTGACCATCTTCCAGCAATCCTTCTATTATCACATTGTTTATAATAATCTCTTCCTTCATTCCCCTATTATACATTTTAGATTGAAGACACAATGGCACTTCATCCTTATTATTTATTAATTTTTCCTTGTGATCTCTATATGGATCCATCCAAGTTTTAATTAAATCGTTCATTTGAACACATCTTTGTTTCCCATTTAATATTATTCCTAATTGCTGGATTAAATCAATACCTATTACCATATCTAAACTTAAACCGGGCACTATTAAAAATCTTGCATCGTACTCCTGGTTGCATAACTTTAATTTAATGGTTAACATCTTATTAGCAGTAGATATTTTCTTTTTAGTAGCAGACAACAAATCTATATTATTTACTTTTATTATATTCCTTTTAAAATAATCTATATACTTATTGACAATTTCTTCCTTTATTAGTGAAGCCATCGCACCGCTATCTATTAAAGCATAATAAAATTGTTCAAATAGAGTGATTTTAATAAAAGGTAAATGTAAATTGTTTTCTAAATTATCCTCCTCCTCTTCTATTAAAAATTTTTGTAGGTCATCATAGTAAACGGTAAAGATACGTACATTACAGTCTGTTTTTATGCAAACCGAGTTTTTTTTTGTCCAGCCGAAGGCTCTTGATATACCTCAGCTGTCGTTTCAATCTTATCCATATCATCCAAGTTACTGTGTATCTCCTTATTATTTGTAAATACCGCATTTACATATTGTCTTCCTTCTTCCCTGTCTCTATTCCTTTCAAATTTATTTTTATCCTGATTTTTATCGTGTATTAACTTTTCATAATTTCTATCTTCAAAGCTTCTTGTCTCGCCATTCCATCCTCTGTTATAATTTTGTCTTTGTTGTCGATAATTGTTATTGTCATTGTCTTTTTGATTACTATTATAATATGGTTTGTTATACCCATTATTATAATTATTGTAGTTTGTACGTCTGTTAGTATAATTGTTATTATGATTTGAAAATCTTCCAGTACTGTAGTTATATTTACTGTTTTTGTTGTTCTGCAATTCTCCTTCAAATTTCCTTTTATGTGGGTTTTCATACATTTTCCCTGTACTACTCTTTATACCTCGCTCACTTTCTACGGCTATATCGTATTGTCGTACAATCTCTAGAAGTCCAGTTAGAGTCTTAATACTTTGCACGGCAACCCCTCTATTTATATCACTTTCTAAATGTCTTGCCAAATGCTGAACTATTTCCTCTTCTGTTAATTTAGGCGTAAGATGTTGTGCTCTGTTGTATCGACTCATCACATAAATCTCTCTTGACATACCTCTTGGTTCATATCGACCCATTGTTAATTCAGTCCTTATACTTGCTTGATGTGCATTGCTCCAATATTGTTCTTTGAACAAAATTTTAAATTCCTCGTACGTTTTATATTTATTTTTAATAATACTGTGCCAAATTTCTGCATTGTTTTTCATAGTCATATTAACAATCTGTAATCTTTTATTTTCTTTATTAATCTGATACATTACATCATCTAGTTTAGCCAAGAAAGTCATAGGCAACTCTCCTTTCTTCCCTTCATACTTTGGTAACATTTCTTGATTTATATTAGGATCCATTTGTACATAATTAACCCCTGAATTAAATTTTTCTATACTTTGCTGTAACTTGCTGAATTCTTCCTCTACTTCACCCTTGAATTTTCCTGAATCTTTTTGTAGTTTATAAACTTTCTCATCTACCTCTCTTATTTTCCTTGCAGTTTCCATCTTACTTTCTTTGAAATTTTCATAATTTTGGTTTACCGCATCTGCCAATTTATCAATGTGAACTTGGTTTTGTTCCATTTTATTATCCACCACTAGTCTGAATTCTTTCAATTCTTGGTCTTTTTCTTGCCACTTCAAATGCACATCATCCTTAAATTTTCTGAAATTTTCTTCAAGCACTTCAGATTTAGCAAATAGTTTTCCTTTTATTTCTTCCACGTATAGTTTAATCTCATCTGTTCTTGCCAGCAACTTCGCTTCCATTGCTTTATTTTCCTTCTTGGTCTTAGTTAGTAACCTTTCTTCCATGTCTCTCAATTCTTGTTTATTTTCTCTTATTGACTCTTCTAGTTTATTTACCAATTCTTGTTTATTTTCGTCCAATTTTTTATTGGTCTCTTCTATATTTTTATTGGTCTCTTCTATATTTTTATTGGTCTCTTCTATTCCCATTTTCATATCTACTAACATCCTCATAATTCTTGTTTATTTTCCTTTTTATCCTCTTCTAATTTGTTGAACAACTCTTGTTTACTTCCTCTTATTGACTCTTCTAGTTTTGCTGTCATTTTAACATCCCTCTTTTCATTATCTATCTTCATTTTATTTTCCCTCATTTCATTACCTATCTTCATTTCCATAAGCATCCTCATAATTTGTTCTAAATCTACTTTTTGTTTGCCCCCTGTAGGTTCTACTTCTTCAACTTCCTCTGTCCTCTCACTATCTTGAGTTTCCTCCTGTTGTACTACTTCACTTACCTCTTTATCTACTTCCATTTTTCCTGCTATTAGTTTATTAAATTGAGCTTCTTTTTTAGTTTTACTCCTTGTTTGCATAAGTAAAATTTACCATTTATTTTAAATTAATAAGTGAAATTTTAAATAAATAAATTAATTTACCAACAACCACCTATAATTCTTTATTTTTAACTAGCAAAGCTTTTATTATTTTTATTAACTCAAATAGATAGTTTATTTAAAACAAGCAAACAATCTACTTTAATTCAATCGGTATTAACTCAGCCAGTTATATTTCAGCCAATTATAAAACAGCCCCTTGTTAAAGACAAATTTATATGTAATGGATAAATTGGTACCTAAAAGCAAGCAAGTTAGCATAGTACAATCAATTGAGCCCCACGTTGGCAAGCGACAAATTTATGAGATGACTGATAGTGACTGAATTTAAATGAATAAATTAAATTATCAATTATGTTGGTTTAAACAATTTTTAAAAAATAACATAAAACTTAATAAGTGTTTTCAAATGTTATGAAGTACAATTTAACTTTGGGCGCCAGGCTAAATATGAGATAGCCGAAATAAGTTTATACAATATTTATACCAATACAAATACCACGGTTATAAGCTCGGTAGTGCATAAAAATCTCCTCAGTAGTCGGTTCTGAATGTGTCAAAATTGCTTATTTCGTATGACATACATTGGTAAGAATTATTTACTTACTTTATCTTGCTATCATGCAAATACAGTCGGCTAGTGCTATATGAATAATTTTTCTCCAAGTTAACGCAACACTTAAATATCAAAGATAATATTGACGTTCACAGGTAAAATGTCATATGTTCTTCTTATCATAGTTATCATTATTCATTCCATATTGGTAAATGTTAAACTTACTTTGACATGGGCCAGTTTCAAAAGGAATCCGGACTCCCCAACCTGCGCCTCAGGAAAACCTTTCCGACGTCTTGCAGATGTCCTTCTATTCGATGTAAATAAAAACTAGGAGTTCTCAGGTATGCAGCTCTCCATGAATTGTATTACAAGAACTATGTATTATCACATTTCAAACCCTTCAAATATATAAGGAAAAACCTTTTATACGTTTTAATAATTTATTTTTTTTCAAAGACGAAAAATATTAAATTTTCTTTTTTTTTGTAAACATAAAAAATAATAAATCTCTATAGATACATACACATATATACCAGAATTTGCAATATAGTAACTTGATATTAATAATAAATTTTAAAATAAATCTAAACATATAAATTGACCATTAAGTTGTTAGTATAATTTGACGCCACTTATAACACTCAAATTGGTTTCAGTATCACTAACTGCACTCTCCAGAATTTTCGTCCATCTCTGAACTCCAAACTGCTACAAATAAAATCCTTCCAGACAGCTGATGTCTCCTTTATAAAATCTTCTTGTGTTGGTTACTTTTTTTGTAAACTCATTCTTTGTGCTAAACACCATAGCATATGCCTCAACTGTAATTTCAATCTAACAAGAAACAAGTCTGTATCTAAGTGAATCGAAAGAAACCTTCCACAAAAGAAACAACCCTTAAGGTGTGATTTAATATGCATGTATCCTTTATTTATATAAATAAATAATTAATTAAACTACGCGATACCATCTCAATATATATATTGCTGTGTACGGCGATTTAATAAGTTGCCCCTATTTGAAAGTGTCAAAAATTGCTATGTTTTATCCCTTCACAATAATAATAATTTTCGCTCCACGTTTGCAGCGACAAAAATTGCTGTGGTTATTATCTGCCAACCAGCTCAAGCACAAAGCTGTTAGTCTCAGGGTTCCATCGCGGCCTCGACTAGTTTAAAAAAATTGAGAAAAATAAAACGTTCAACAAAAAAAAATTCAACAACACCCGCAAATTCGTACAACCGTCACCTTGCTTCAATGTCACCGCAACCAGTCCAACCTTTTCAGCCCCAAACCTTTTCACTGAGCCTTGGCACGCCAAAACCACTCTTCATCTGCGACTACTAAAACCTCATCTCGTTTTAGTATTCTGTATTCTCCGTTTTTAAATAGTACATTTTTTTATCTGACATCACAAATTAAAAAAAACCCAAAAACTAAAAACAAAAACAAACTTCCTTCCTTAATTTACCTTAACTACCAATCAAAATACAAAGATTACGACAGATGGGATAACTGTCATGCTGTCAAAACCCATTTTTAAGATATTATTAATTTACAACAAATAACAATAAAACCTTTAGATAACACCCCTACCCAATTAGTATCTAAGCCTCCCCATAATAATATCATAGCAATATATATATACATGTATATATGTCGAATCCAGAAGATGTAATTGTACATTTCATGCAAAGGACATCCACTTCATGAAGCGGCTCCTGAAACTGTAATTTCAAAATTTTCCGCCATCTGGATAAAAATCCCATCCATTTCATGAAGTGGAACCCATCCTCTTCCAAATAGTGAAATTATACGAGACTACAGCATTTGGATAAGCAAATTGTCCATTTCATGAAAAGGTGGGAAAGAAAGCACTATTTGGTGTAATATAGTTGGGTCGTCGCAAGTGGATGTCCATTTCGTGTTGCCTCTTTTCGTACCTGCACCTATGTAGCGAAGTGGCAAGAAAAAAGGAGTTTTTGATATTTTTCTTTATTATACTAAAAAGGAAAAAAACTGTCCTCTTATATGTCAACAAAATAAACATTAAACATTCAAACAAAGAACAAACACAAATATTTGAGGAATACTACAACATTGTATGTTGTAATGAAAATTATAACTTACTGGCACTGGCACATAAATTTCTGATAATATATAATATAGATATATAACAATCAAGTTCAAACAATCTCTTAAAATGGCACTGTTTGACAGGTGGTCCGTGATCATGTGACTTTTGCACGAATTGGACATCCACTTGCGACGACCTAACTATATTACACCAAATATTGTTCTCTATCCCACCTTTTCATGAAATGGACAATTTGCTTACCCAAATGCTGTAGTCTCGTATAATTTCACCATCTGGGAGAGGACGGGTTCCACTTCATGAAATGGATGGGATTTATATCCAGGTGACGGAAAACTTTGAAATTACAGTATGAGGAGCCGTTTCATGAAGTGGATGTCCTCCTCATGAAATGTACAATTACATCTTCTGGATTCGACATATATACGTAAATCATGTTCATTTACAGGTTCCAGGTTGTACAACTAGGACGATCATTCACGTACGATCACGAGCATTAAGCATCACTGCGATCTGTTCCTGGATGGAACTTCCAAAGATGTTTCAACATTGCGTCTCGTGCTAGTCCCCTTCAATATAGATGGTTCGACTGATACCAAAATGAATGTGGTAATGGGTTTGGCATAAGCCGTGGGAACGTAATGCTTGAAAAGTCAACGGGTTTCACCACTACTTCTGGTGGCCTGGGGATCAATTCCCAGTACTGGATTATTAAATTTTTAGGGATCATTCTTCTTGGCAAGCCAGCGTGGTATTCTGTCTAGTAAGTTTTCTCTGGAGTCAAAGTATTTACAGTTTCCGTGGTTTACAGCCCTCGTTAGGCTGTAGGTCCTGTATGTCTGCGCTACTTTAAAACGCACAGCACACTCATAGGAGATGAGATTGCTACGTCTGGCACAAGACACAGCACTCAAAGAAGAAGAAGTTATGACGTTTCTGTCTAATAGCAAACACGCATCATTTTTAGTTTTGGTTTTATTATTGTATAATTTTTAAAATGTTTTGACATTTATATGAGCTTCCTTATCATTAATCGTTAAACTGTGTACTAAAATTACAAGCACTTGTATTTACCATTCAGACTTTCCTTTTATTAGATGTTTTATTATACGGGGGCTGTTCTCTTTCTGCGGAGCCTGGTAAAGTAATACACAATTTATTGACAAAACAAATTTATTTATAATTTTTCAAAGTATTTCCCTCTACAATCAATGCATTTTTGCATCCGTGAAAACCAATCTTCAAAACATTTTCTCCAATATTCCCGTGGTAGGTTATTTATTTCATTTTTAAATACGTCAACCTCTTCTTCGGCCGATGTAACCCGTAAACGTAACTTATTCTTTACACGTGGAAATAAAAAAAATCATTAGGTGCTACGACTGGATTAGCCCATTATTTCAATGTTTTGGGCATCAGTCGTTCAAGCAGTAGTGTGTGCCCAAGCATTATCTTGATGAAAGATGATCCTTCCTCTTGGAAGGTTTTCGCGAACATTTTGGGGAACTTGAGGTAAACAAACTGTAGCGTACCAGTCAGCATTAAAAGTACGACGATCTTCCAGTGCTACAGTGGAAACATGTCCAATAATTCCAAAAAATGTGGCGACCATCTTTTTTGTTTCGGTTTTTTTCACGAACAACTTTTGTTGGAGCTGATTCGTTCTCAAAGACTCAAACTGCCGACTTTGTTTTCTTTCGGGATCATAGCAGTATAACCACGTTTCATCACCTGTAATGATGTTGTACACCAAATGAGACGATCCATTGTCAAAGCAATCCAGTGTAGATCTGCACCATGCCACACGATTTTCTGTTTGAACTGGAGTCAAATTGTAGGGAATCCAACCGGCACAAAGCATACATATCATCAAATGTTTATATAAAATGGTGTCAATTGCTTTCACTCTGCTATCATGTTTCGAACAAGAACAATATTCTTTTCGGCAACTGCCGTTTTTGGTTTAGGAGTTCGAATGTTGTCATTTAAGAAAAGTCGACCACGTTGAAATTCATTGTACCACCGCTTTACGGTAGTTAAGGATAACGACTTGTCACCAAATACTCGATTGATTTCCTCAAAACATTCTTTACGGCTGACGCCACGCGTGAAATTGTAAAATCACAGCTCGATAATGCTCTATTCAATTTCATAATTTCTTGAGGAAAGGATTACATTAAAATTAAGAAATTTAAATACTTTTAATTATATTTACAACTTTCATTAGAATTAAACTTGTAAACAACTACGTTAAAATGTCAAGCAAAATTTAAATATCACAGCTTGCTAGATAGACTCAGCGGAAAGAGCACAGCCCTCGTATTATTTATTTAGTCTCCGAAGTTATGTCCATCTTTATGAACTATAAAAATATTATAATAATGTGAATAATAAAATAATTAGTTCTGTTACTGTAGCGCTGTTGCGAACATTATATTTCGAATACTACATTTAATTCTTATCCTCAATGGTGAAAACATACACCCTGATATTAGTGCTTTCTGGATTCATAGGTAAAATTACTGTTTATAAAAGATAAATTGTTTTTTCCTTTTTTAATTTCCGTTACAATATGTCATCGGGAAATAGGCGAGTGATGTAAGGGATGAGTAGTATTCAAAGTTAACGGTTGGTTTACTGACTGTATCTGAAGGATTAATTTGCTCCAAGCTGTAGGTAGTTATTTGTTGTTGTTCAGTAGGTTGAGGTTGAGTCCAAAACGTTTGAAGTTCTATGCGCTTACGTTTTTAGTTTTGTGTAACGTAGTGGATATTTCTAGGTTATGGTGTAGCGTTTGATTCGTCGTTAATCATGGGGCGTCAGCCAGCCTCGGTGGTCCAGTGGTTAGCACACTTGCCTTTAGATCCAAGGGACGCGAGTGCGAATCCGGCCGAACTAGGTGAGAATTATCTGGCGGGGAAAAATCTGAAGTGGATCTTTTGTCGGATAAGAAGTAAAGCCGTAGGTCTCGTACGACTGTGATGTCTGATACGCGAAAAATCACTATTGGGGTTAGAGCTACACCAGATAGGCAAAATACATAATTAGGATGTACAGTAAGCTAAGAACCTCAGTGCATAGAGATGCTTGGAAATCCTCATGCTAGATGTCGCCCAGTCAAATTAAACAGACAGCAAACAACCATGGGGTCAGTAGTGGAGTTTGGGCAGGTTCAGTGCTAGTTGTATTCTCTTCGTAAAGATGTGTTATGTGTAGTTTAATCTGTGATCAAGGTGCATCGAAAGTTATTTTGCGCGTTCTGTTAGTGGATTTGTTGCCTGCTGATTGTGATGCTGACAAACTTAATATGCAGGTAGCATATTGAGATTTCGATGGATTGGTCTTGTTAAGCCAGGTCTTCAACACATCTATAATGTTAAATGATGCTGCTTGCAGTATATCTGAAGCCATGCGCGAGCCGCTAGAATCAAAGCATCATCGCAAACGTAGCTGTAGTAAGACTGTCCATTGTAGATAAACCAAGTACAACACGTATGTCTCACCTATAATCATTCTAAAAACTGAAACCATAGAATCAGTTAACTCTTTTAATATCTTCGGATATCTAATATCCTTGAAAGAAAACGGTCAATTACATGAATAGAACAATAAACACTATATATAGAAAATTCCATAACACCGTATCAATACCAACAACATCTTACAGCAGCGAACCATGGACAATAACAAAAACATATGAAAAACGAATACAATGTGCAAAAATAAAATTTCTTAGAGCAGTCGCAGAATATCCAAGAGAACATAAAGGAAAAGAAACACCGAAATCCGTAAAGAACTAAACATCTTCAATCTGAACGGTACAATAAAGGAATATCGAGAGGAATGGTTAGAACACTTGCAAAGAATAAATGAACATCGCACCCCGAAACAAATGTACCAATACAGACCTAGAGGCAAGAGAAGCGTGGGCCGACTTAGGAGAAGGTGGTTGAGCCAGATACAATAAGAGTGACGTAACGGACTTTTGAAGCATAACACGTGTTACTCTGGTTATATAGGACACAGTTTAGTAGTTTCTTCGTAATATTTTCCACAGAAGTATATATAAAACGTAGGGAATATAGTGAAACTGTATATCATAGGTTTAGTTGTAGTTGTAGAGTATAAGTCCTACCAGCCATCTCATCTGAGTTTGTTTTAGATGGAGTATATCAGTTGGAAGTTTGTGAGTAGGGTTCCAATTATTTCCTCCCCAGTTTTTGTCATTGTCCTGTGTGCCAGGGAGAAATGTGTTGTGTAACGGTCCACTTTTTTACTGCTGTTTGGTATACTTTGTTTAGGTATACCGTACACCAGTTCTGGCCATATAAAGAGGGTGAATGTGTCGCTTTTTAGGAGGGTATCTGCTTTTTTTATGTAGCTTCTGCCCAGTATCCCCTGTCACCCATGTGAACTACATTCTTCTCGCACATGTATGTCAGCTGGTTCCGACATCTCTCGATAGTTTAAAATTGATACGAGGTGATTCAAGTGCTTTTAAGGCTACAGTTGCTTTGCTTAGCCCCACATCATTCTAAGTTTATTCTTTGCATGGATTGCTTCATTTGCTGCGCTAGAGCCAGTTTTATTGTTTGTTGATATAATTTACTTCGGGAATCAAATCCCAGACAGCCTTCTGTATTTTTATAATCAGTTTATCATCGGTTGTTTCTATTTTTTCTGTAGTTTTGAAGAAAGTTCATTCATACCTCGACTAAACCCTTATCTAACCAGTTCTCAATTCGTTCTCTCGTTTCGTGAAGGTTGCTGGTTTTTGTTTATATATTACACTAGAACTTAAAATTACTATTATTATTACAATTTATAATAAGACCAGCAAAATTGCCTTCTGTCACGCAAAAGAAAATGATGTCTGAGTTTTTTTCTTCGGTTAGAAGGAAAATTGTATCCAAATTTGTTTTAGCACCAAATATCCAAACTTCCATCAATACAAGCATAGAGGATATTCTCTACGATACAGATGGTGGCTCATTAGAATCATTAGATGATTACGCAATACAAACTAGTCTTTCTAATGTGAGACGGGTTGATGAGTATTATCATGGCAACAAAAAGAACCAAAGCGCGGAAGGGAAGAAGAAAGAGCCAGCTACTGAAAATACCTCCAGCAAAACTACATCCACTACCCCTCCATCTCCTACAAACCTCACAAGGAAAAAACAGGTTCGCATTATCAAGGAAAACTTGAAGAAGCGGCCCAAGCTAAACACAGGTTCGCAGAAAAAGTGTCGGGGGAAGAAGAAGAAAAATTCGAAGAAGAATTCGAAAAAACCAAAAAAAAATCAAGATTATGACAGTGATTATTCCTACAGCAACTATTATTATGACGATGAGAAATTTTCCAGTGATGAATCTAGTAGTGATGATTTCAGCAGCGATAATTCTAGCAAGAACAGTTCAAGTGTTGAAAATTCAAACGATGAAGTTTCTACTACTAATAGTAGCAACTATAAAGGCTGCTGCGGTGGTTCTAATTGTGGTATTAAACTTCTACCGACAGTGACTCCAGAACTCCTGTGGCACGGTTAGTCAAAAGCATGCCAAAATATCATACAAAAATCTTAATACGGTTTTTTATTTTAGATGTTGAAGCAGTACTGGGCCAGCTTTCTTATTACTATTATTATTACAATATACCCATGTTAATGCAACAGTTTCTTGAATATCTGATACATGCTATTATATACGTTGCTATATAGTATGGGGGGTACTGGTAATTTAAACAAGGTTCCTTTCCTAGCCCAGTTTAAATACTTTATCTGTCATCAAAATTAGAAAATGTATACTAAAAGGGGCAAGAACAATACACTACGTACGTAGTTCAATAACTAGGCTATCATCTATGATAAAATGAAAGCTCTTGTAAGTGATCAGAAATGGAAATACATATTTGGTGTTTTGGTGTTAAATACTAACGTGGTAAGTGATGTATGCCTTTTAATGTTAGTCTTACGCAAGCCCGATTCTTTACAATTCCACTTATCGAGTACATCTCTCTTCCCTAATGCCTTAGACGCCGTCGTTGATGTAAATATATTATCATTATAATATTTTCATAATATTAAACCACTAATGATAAATTGCAGAAGAGGTTTAATGATAAGAGCCCGCTGAGTTTATTAATACATCATCATTCATTGACAACCCTTTTGTCCCACTGCTGGACGTCGACCTCTTCTCTGCCACGTGTTTCTCCTCAGCGATAAGGTAGAAACACGGGGGAGCTACAGTTTAACGTCGATTCCGAACCACGGAAATTCCAGAGCAGGTTTACAGCATTAAGATCCCACGGTTGCAAGAAGATTGAGAAATTGTGTATGGTGGGTTGCAGACAAAATTTTATAAATCTGCATAGTACTGCTTTGGTTTCGAAACCAAGCCAGAATCGACGTTTTACTCGGAAAGTGAGCGCTCTACCAACTGAGCTACCACCACACTTCAACACAATCAATACAGTTCTGGCTATATTAAATCAAATATCAAGTTTTCTACATACAGTGCAGATCCTGCGCATTTAACCCAATTTTTAATTCACTATCATCATTATCATCATCATCATCATTGTCAGCATTTATAAACTCCATCTTAGGACATATACCACTCCAAGAATCTTCCATCCGCTTCTGTCTAGTGTGTTGTTCATCCAGTGTGTTTTAGCAATCTTTTGAATGTCGTTTTTCCGTCTTGTCTTAGGCCTACCTCGATCACGCTTTCCCACTCTTGGCCTCCATTCCGTCGCATTCTTTGTCCATCTATCATTCGTTGTTCGCATAAGGTGTCCTGCCCATTGCCACTTATTTTTAGCTATGTATTCAGCAATACCTGTTAATTTACTCTTTTTTCTAATTGTTTCATTTTTGACTCTGTCTTGTAAACGCATCTCCTGCATGGATTTTTCCATTTTCCTCTGGCACCCTTAATTTTTCCATATAACCTTCTGTGAACGTCCACGTTTCGGCTGCATATGTCAAGGTTGGTAAAATGCATTGATTAAATACTCGTGTCTTCAGATGTTGTGGAAAATCTGATTAAAATACCTACTGAAGGTTGCCGTATGCGGCCCATCCTAGTCTTATCCTCCTTAGTATCTCATCTTGTTGGCCATTTTTTGTAAATGATATTTGCTGTCCCAGGTATATATATATATTGTTCAGCTAATTCGATAACCTTGCCGTTTTCCAGTTGTATTGGTGTAGCTGTTCCCGTGTTACTCATTATTTTAGTTTTTAGTATATTCGTGTTCAAGTCCAGATTGTTGAGCTCCTGTTTTTAACCCAGTGACTAGTTTGTGTAGGTCTTCCATGCCTTCTGCGAACAGTACCATACCATCGGCGAAGCGGAGGTTATTTATGTATTTACCGATTATATAACGCCTATGTTGTTCCATTCTAGGGATTTAAATGTATCTTCCAGGGCTGTAGTAAAGAGCTTCGGAGAGATCATCACTAATATCATAAAATTAGGAATAAACAGCTTTACCGAACAAGCAGCTCCATTATTCAAGTAAAAGTACACAACTCTGGGCAATAAATTGGGAGTACACAGTTCAATATTCAATTAGGTACTCATAGCACCTCCAGTAAGGACGCAATTATAATAATACAGTAAGAATACACAACCTTCAGAATAAATTATAAGCACACACAGCTGTAATTATAAATGGGAAGCACACAGTTTTTACGATAGAATAGGAACACACAATAAAACTATAGATTAGAGTTAAATATTAAATTCGGTATATGTAGTACCGTTACCAAGCACCCGTCTTTGTATTAACTTGAAAATACATAATTGTGGGCAGTAAATTAGGAATAGGCAGCTCAATATCCAACTAGGTACTCATAGCGCCGCCAGTAAGGACATAATAATAATAATAATCCATTGTGAGCATATAACAATCAGCACCGCTGTAATAATAAATTGGAAGCATACAATTTTTACATTAAATTAGGAACACACAGTAAAACTCCAGAGTAAAGTAAAATATTAAATTAGGTATACGCAGTACCGTTACCAAGCAGCCGTCTTTGTATTAATTTGAAAATACATGGGCAGTAAATTAGGAATACGCAGCTCAATATCCAACTAGGCACTCATAGCGCCGCCAGTAAGGACATAATAATAATAATAATTCATTATAATCATGCAACAATCAGCATCGCTGTAATAATAAATTGGAACCATACAATTTTGACATTAAATTAGGAACACACAGTAAAACTCCAGAGTAAAGTAAAATATTAAATTAGGTATACGCAGTACCGTTACCAAGCACTCGTCTTTGTATTAATTTGAAAATACATGGGCAGTAAATTAGCAATAGGTAGCTCAATATCCAACTAGGCACTCATAGCGCCGCCAGTAAGGACATAATAATAATAATAATTCATTATGAGCATACAACAATCAGCACCGCTGTAATAATAAATTGGAAGCATACAATTTTTACATTAAATTAGGAACACATAGTAAAACTCCAGTGTAGAGTAAAATATTAAATTAGGTATACGTAGTACCGTTACCAAGCACCCGTCTTTGTATTAATTTGAAAATACATGGGCAGTAAATTAGGAATACGCAGCTCAATATGCAACTAGGTACTCATAGCGCCGCCAGTAAGGACATAATAATAATAATAATAATTCATTATAAGCATACAACAATCAGCACCGCTGTAATAATAAATTGGAAGCATACAAGTTTGACATTAAATTAGGAACACACAGTAAAACTCCAGAGTAGAGTAAAATATTAAATTAGGTATACGCAGTACCGTTACCAAGAAGCCGTCTTACATAACCCACGCAGACATAATTGGGGTACCCAATACCTACAGAAACTATATGTTTGGAGTGGCATGCTGGGCGATAATATTATTGGCCCTTTTTTTATCGAAGGAAATTTCAATGGCCAAAAATATCTCAACTTTCTTCAGAACCAAGTAATTCCAGCTTTGCGTCGAACACCAGAAGTCCAATTTGACGAAATTTGGTTTCGACAGGATGGCTGTCCTGTTCATAATACATTGGCAGTGCGTGCATATTTAAACAATATGTTTCCCTATCGTGTAATTGCAACACATGGTAGAGTCTTGTGGGCACCACCATTTCCAGACTTATCTCCTCAACATTTCTTTCTGTGGGGTTATATTAAATCTAAAGGTTTCATAGAATACATGGCAAGAACGTTGAACGAACTGCAAATCAAAATACAAGAAGCGTTTGCTACAGTTACTCCTGAAATGTTTCGTAATATGAGAACTGGATTTTACAATCGTTTGAGCTGCTGTTTGGCAGGAAGAGGAAATTGTTGAAATTGTATTCGTTTAGGTGTTACTGAATACTTGTTTTTGTTCAATTTTATTATTTATCCGTTTAATCAACTCTGTGTTTTAAGACTTTGCAGAGCCTGATTTTTTAATACTTTAATTTTCTAGGTTCTCCTCTGATTTATTCTTAGTTAGTTAGATTGTGGGATAGGTGATAGGTAATTATTTGTAATTAAATTGTTGAATAATTTTTTTATAAAGCTAAGATGGGTTGCAATTGAACACACTCGTATTCATAAATTAATTATATTTAATGGTTGTAACGAATTTTCCGTGAAACTACCGTTTCTCAATTTTTGAAGTCACATCTAGGTCATTAGTTTCCATAAAACTCGCTAGCAGCAGATCAAATACGCTCCCGAACCAGCCCGTTTTGAACCTGATGGCCTGATGAAATTTTGAGCCCCCTCAACAAAACGTCCAGTCAGCAGACCTGAATATCAGCCGGCAAATATTCTTGTTGCCATAGAATATTCTAGACTTTGTTTATAAGCAAAATTTAGAAAAGTTCTAGAGTACCGTTACCGTAATAAATTCATTTCACTCCTAGCCTTCAACAAATAAATTTACAACCGCAGTAGCGGTGATTGGGAATTTTATTTGTTTTATATTGTATATGGTTAATCTTCCCGGTGGTTGTCTACCCTAAAATCGTTAATAGCCACTACATTAATCGTCTTACAGCATTTATTTCGGACATTGCCTCTGAGTTACCTAGGTGTGCGTTCCACCGAGAACGGCCCCGTTACAGGCTGCTTGGTAAGGAAGCCTGGTGGCGCAGTAGTAAGACCGTGTCTCCCAACCAGGGCTTTCGTTTCGACTCCTGTAGAGGGTTTCTTAGTAAAACAGTTCCCGTTACTAAGGGTCGGTACTGGACAGGGTAAAGCCATTAATCATTGGGTTACTATTGACAACTCTCCTTAGAGTGGTCGACAGCGGAGAGTAACTATAATTACAGACACATATTCTATACACTCCGCCTTTCTATGAAAAGCAACAGGAAACTACCACAGAGAATACATTTCCCTAACATAGCGGCATATTCCAATACATGTTTGTCTTCTTCTTAGGATGCTTTATCTCTTACGAGACGTAGCGATCTTCTCTCCTATGCCTGTGTTGCCCGTTTAGCGTGCCACAGACATAGATATGTTTGTCACCTACCCTAATTTGAGTGGTGTGCTATAAGAATAAGAAGGTGCTAGGTAACGTTGCCCGTCGAGTTGTCGTTTTAACGGTTGCATTTAGTAAGGCCGTCTTACACCATGAACCCGTGAAACGCTAACTAAGATATCTCGCTGTACAGCAGGATGATTAGAAAACTAAGTGAAGGTCCATTTAGAGCAATCTGTTCTCCAATGGGCTAAATCACGAAAAACATTTTCTTCTTCATAAATGTGGATGATATCGCGTTAAACATAAAACACGAATTTTAATTGACACGGCCAGTGGAATTCATCTTTATGAGTTTTTATTCTTTTGCCCCGTTAAATGAAAGTATTTTATTGACCCACAAGCATCGACCTATTTTTACGTTCCCCGCAGTGACGAATTAATCCAGTTAGCGATTTAAAAATGTTCTATTAATTTTCCTGAAATTCGCTGCAAATATAGGCAACACCTTAACCAGGGACTAGTCCCGGCAACCACCCGTTGTTAAACAACAAGCGGATTACTGATAAAGAGAATAAGAGGATTATACCTTTCAATAACCTACAGGTAGAAAGTTACAAACGCATTTATTTATCAAAATCAAACCAATAAATAATAATACACCAAGTGCGGTTCTGAAAATAACAATTTTTTACATTTAAATACAGATGATATAGTTTCTTCCACGTACATCAATTTAAAAATGTCTGCCGAATAGGTAGCTGTCGTGATTGTCTTGAATCCAAAATCTCGGGTAACAATGCTGTATTATAAAATTGTTCAAGTTTCGGAAGCATTTTTTGTTCCCAAAACAAAGTATCAGTTTTTATTATTTCCACTGTAATATCACTAGGAGTCCAAATAACAAAATAGCAAATGTGTTTTTTCGTGATATTTAATTGCCCTTGGATTTGGTACATGTAGCTGTCATTTTGTTTTAATTTTAATTCGCCTTCCTCTACTTCACAAAATTTAATTTTATTGTTTAAAACGGCTTCCATTGGAGTGGACATTCTTGCACTGTACGGACATTTGATTTCTACAATCGCATTTTCACCCACCACGCCGTCTGGAGATACTGCCAAAAAGGGACAGACTTCATCCACGAATAAATCGCAAGGATTAACCTCATATTCATCACCCCTTGAAAATCTTCTATGGCCCGATGCTCATTTTCTTTCCCATATTTTGTAGCAGCGCTCCCTGTAAACTGCTGGTATATAGTCGAGACCACTTTGGGAAGGCAGTTCTTGCCGCAGGCATTTTCGTACGGTGTAAGTTAAAATCTATCCAAACGGAATCCTGCAGTTCTCAACAAGTTAATAACTGAAGCGGCGCTGTACGTTCTAATTATTTAAAATATTCAATTGCATTGGGCGACCTTATGACAAGTATTTCTAGCTAAATTGGGACATAAATACAAAGAAATTTGAAGTTTACGATGGTATTAAATATCAATTATTAACCAATTTACCAGAAGGACAGAAGATGGCTGTCCGGAATTGGCGAAAATGTATCGAACATACCACTAAACTAATTGAAAATTGGTTGGAACGGGAAATTGTAATCGACGATATTCCTCCAATAGTGATAAATTTACAAGACGAGTCAAGTGACGATGATTATTTGGAAAGTGATAGTGACGACGGAAAATTATGATTTTGTGCAATGTTATATATTTCATTATACTTATAAATTTTTTTTATACTTTATACACGTATTAATTCGTGTAAGTGTGCAATTAACTAATGTATGTTTAATTAAAGAAATTTATGGATTCAGTTACAAAAAATTAAAAACTGTGTTTTTCGTATAATTCTGAAATTTAAATTCTGATTTTTTAATATAAAAACTATAATCTGTTACTAGAATTTTTCTTTGGAATTGTTATAATCTGGAATTAATGCGTTTCGTATTAAAACTAATTTTAGTACTACAATATGTATAATTAAATTAATTAAAACAAACAACAAAATGCCTATGAGGTAGGTAACAAAAGATAATCCGCTTTTCGTTTTGTATCTTGCCTGCTTGGAGCTGACGTGTATAAATTCTTTGCTAAGACCAGCGTAAAAGCGGTTGTCTTCTTTCAACGCACAGGAACATTTCTTAACGCAAGTGAAGTTTTAAATGCCAAGTACCTTGCAAAACTGCCTTCCCAAAGTGGTCCCGACTATACTGCATAATTTTTGCATAAAACATCGCGATGAAATGTCTCGTGATGAAGATTCATATGATAATAATTACAACAGCAGCCCAAATGCTCCAAATATGCATTTTTCTACTAGGGGAGGTTTAGACAAACGATATGAAGCAACAGAAATTTTGTGGCGTGGATGAGAACTGTTATATTAACAATAAACACATCTTTTAGAATTACATTTTTATTTATTAAATTGAATAAATTAAGTGTTATACTGAATAAACTTTAAATTCTGAGTCATATTAGTTTGAATTCATTGACCTACTTTTGTAAGTTTTTCAAAAGGCCTTTTCAAATGTCATTAAATCTTCTCTTTTCTATTAAATCCTCTTCGTCTAGCTTTTGATTTTGTTCCATTGCTTTTATTAGAATATCTTTAACATCTGCATTCTTAACTTTCTTAGTGGGAATCTGCTGCCTTTCAGGTGTAACACTTCCACTGTTTTCGTCAGTGTCTTCATCGTACACTTCTGTACAATTGGTCGAGAAACCGAAGGACCAGGTGAAGCCTGACGTTTTGTAGCCACTCCATTATGAATGGTAACTGGAGGATCAATAGCTGGATTTTTCCTAAGTAATCGGTCCATTATTTATAAGTACAATTATTTCGATTTCGACCTGTTTTATTATTATTATCTTTCACATTTTTGTAACTGTGGATCAAACTTTTCCACATGTTTTGAATTTGGTCCCACATATATTTGTATTGAAAGTCATTCATTTTCGAAGCAATTCTATAATAAAGTATAAAAATATACTGTATTAAAATGTGACAAAATGAATAGTTTAATGCTAACCTTTGCCATACATATTTTTTAATAGAATTCTTCTTGTCTAGCACGTCTCTGTCGGCTTCATATTGTTCTATTAGAAGCATTACAGCTTCATGTTTCCACTCTGTCACATTTTGCTTTAGGGATTCATCTTCGCACATGTTTTGTCCTTGAGTCTCTTCAGCAGCTTCAGGTTCTAACAAAATGTTAATGTTGTTAAAATTAATTACTAAATAAAGTAAAATATTCTACTTCTTTCTAGAAACAACACGTTGCTATCATCCATTGAAATATTGCTTGCATTTCTAAAACACTCGTGATTTATCATGGTTTCCCAACTGTATGATTCCAAGTCGTCTGTACTTAATTTGCAATGAAAGCAAGTGAAACCGGCCATTTTAGGAAGGTGCAACGATATACAACCACAATAAAAATGTTACGAAAAGAACTAAAGAACCTCCCAAGCTCCTTCCTACACAACCACAGATTTTTGGGTTAGATTTGCGGCTCTGCTCTAATGCACCATCAACTGACTAGGTGAATGGAGCGTTGTAGTTAGCGAACGCAAATTGAACAGTTAAAAAACGCAACTTACAGTTATCTGAGCACTCGAACCTCCGTTAGAGTATTTAACAAACACGCCCATTAAACCAATTTTAACCTCACTTTTCAGTTTTGCCTCAAACTGCTGATCAGGTTTGTATACAACTTTTGACCAAATACTTGACAGTGGTACATAGCTACCTTAAAAATATTTGTATCTTGCATGACGTTACACCGTTTTTATACAAATTTGTATAAAAAGTTTATAAAATTTTTTTACAGTGGGACATCGGCTTAATGCATGTAGCAACCAAAATTTGGGAAGTTTGTGCGGCAATGACTAATTTCCAATATCCACTGATAAAAGAAGTTGAAATGTATTATACAGATGCTTAATTGAAATATTCAATAGCAAACAGAATGCAAATATGTGTTTATTATAAAAAAGTGCCGCTGTTTTTTTCTGTAAAATTAAAATGTGTTTTCTGTACTTCAATAAAGTTTTATTCTAAATGGTGTATTTCTTATATGTGAGGTCCTCGTCTATACAATTATGCTTTCAGAGAAACAAAAACAAGCTTGTACAATTTAAAGTGTAACTTTTATTAATCCCTACATAAAGAATAAAACCTATTAGCAGTGCAGCAGTAGAAAGAATATTTTCGATTACAAATGCGCTATGGACAGATGAGAAAAATCGTTTCCTCGTAAAGAATATTGAAGCACTAATAGTATGTAAAACTCATTTTAAAAATTTTACAAGTTGTGATTTCTACAATTTTCTTCTGACAAAGCCCAAATTATTTATAAGGTATTAGTGGATCTGATAAATATAAAACCCACGAAGCGTCTCCTTCCACATCCACTGTGTAGTGCCTAGTTGGATAATCCAGAGAAAATATTGAAATTTGTTATGTTTAAACATTAAAAATAATGTTATAATAAAAATATAATTTTAATTATTTATTTTATTCCCCCCTCCCCCCACAAAATATCTTCTGTTTTTTTATTTTACAAATCCGGGCACCCTATGATAGACGCAAATCCATATTTAGGAAAAGGGACCAAAACAGACGGGCTTCCGCTAGGTAACTACTACGTGAAAAACTTAACTAAATGTATTCATAGCAGTAATACAAACGTAACCATGGATACTTGATTTACGTCCGTGAAAGTTGCAGAAGAATTATTAGAACATCCGTACAAACTAGTGCTGGCAGCATAAACCGGATTATTCGGTTAACCGAAAACCGGTTAACCGAAAACCGGTTTTTTGTAAGAAACCAATATCCGGATAACCGGTTAACCGACTACCCGGTTTTTTTGAGTCCGATTCGGTGCCGTTTTTTTAAACCGGTCTATTAAACCGGTTTTTTAGGCCGGTTCTTGAGCCGGATTTTTAGGACGGTTTATTGAGCCGGTTTTGTGGGCTGGTTTACTAGGTCGGTTTTTTAATCCGCTTTTTTAGACCGGTTTGTTAAGTCGGTTATTTAGGCCGGTTTAATAACGGTTTTTTAAACCGGTTTTTAGGCCGCTTTTTTTGGGCCGGTTTATTATGCCGGTTTTTAAAACTGGTTGTTTACGCCGGTATTTTAGGCCGATTTTTTTAACCGGTTTACTTAGCTACTTTTTAAACCGTTTTTATATGCTGGTGTGTTAGAACTTTTAGCTCGTTTTCTCAAGCCGATTTTGTAAGCGGGTTGAAAATGTTGAAATAAGTTTTTTAAGCTGCTCTTTTAGGTTGATTCGTTGATTTCTCA
>JABXWE010103692.1:0-24734 GCA_014611495.1 Limonius californicus | reverse complement strand
ATTGGAATCAAAACTGAGTGTGGTTCAAGCAGGCACTGAAGAAGAAGAGAG
Organism: Limonius californicus; assembly: GCA_014611495.1. Lineage (NCBI taxonomy): Eukaryota > Metazoa > Arthropoda > Insecta > Coleoptera > Elateridae > Limonius > Limonius californicus. Next base: position 24,683 of record JABXWE010103692.1, on the reverse strand, counting down.
ATTAAAAGAGCAGTTGAAGAAAGTGGAAACCGATGACAAACTGCATAAGTTAAGAGCAGCAGCTTTCTACAAAAGAAAACGCCTTCAAAAAAAGAAGAGCAGAAAAAATAGTGACTATGAAGCCATTACAATGGATTATTCCAAGAACTTGCAAACTCCAAATATCACAACTAATGATGTGTACTATAAACGGCAACTGACTTTTGTTAGCTTTAACATCCATGTGCTGTCCACAAATCAATCAGTTTTTTACACGTACCCACAGACCATCGCCAAAAAAGGAGCTGACGATGTAATGTCCTTGTTGTACCATTTTTGCACTGAAGTTCTTCCTCAAAACGTAAGGCATTTGCGCATTTTCTGCGATTCATGTGCCGGACAAAACAAGAATTTCACTCTTGTAAGATTTTTGCACTATTTAATCCACGGAAGGCAAAGGTTTGACTCTATCGATGTCATATTCCCCATGAGAGGACACTCCTACATGGAGAGTGACAAAGATTTCGGCTTAATTAATCAAAAGTCCAATGCAGAAGTTCCCTTCGGGTCGCAGTTTTTAAAGCAGCAAGGTGCAAACCCCAGCCATTTGATGTGTATGAATGTACGCAAGAAATGTTTCATTCTTGGACGAAGTTTTTGTCACGCAACGATTTTGGAGATGAATCTTGTTCTGAGATAGAAGATAATATGGAAGAATTAAGTGACTACAGTGATGAAGAAAGCAGTTATAATAACAACAGCGCAGTTTCCAACGATAACGAGACCAGTAACGTACAATTTGAAATTGTTGCAAAGATTGGAATGGTATGGAACAAGATTGCTCCAAAACTTGGTAGGAGGACACCTGCCGACGTAGTTCTGCAGTCTTCTGGATTGACCCCTAAGAGTAATCACATAGTAAGCAAAATTGAAAGTTTTAAGTGCTTCTTAACTCCAGAAATAATTGACCTTGTTGTGCAATACACAAACCAAAAGGCACAAGAATGGATAAGTTTAGCCTATGCCAAAGACGCAACAAAGTCGTACAGGTGGAGCAACACACATCCTACCGAAATGTATGCATTTATAGGATTGCTCTTAGTTATGGGGCTCTTCATGCCAGAAAAGCGCAAGTCGGTGTTCTATGGTGCTCTGATCCAGCTTCGAGAAGGTCTATATTTAGTTCAGAAATGTCTAGAGATAGATTTTTTGCTCTTCTCAAATTTATACGGTTTGATGATTCAACAACACGTCAAGAACGAAGAGACACAGACAAGCTTGCTGCAGTTAGAAAAAGAGAGTGTTATTACTCTTCTTCTCATCTCACCATTGACTAAAAACTTGTCCCAACAAGAAATCGATGTCCTTTTCGCGTGTATATCAAGTCCAAACCACAGAGATATGGAATAAAGCTGTGGGTTCTTGCAGGCAATAGCAATGCTTACTGCCACAATTTTCAGGTATATTTAGGAAAAATTGGTAATGCTCCAGAGAAATATCAAGGTCGTAGAGTAGTGATGGAACTAACCGATCATTTAGATGCAGAGTATGGAATTACAACGGACAACTTTTTTACATCCGTTGAATTAGCAGCTAGTTTGCTCTCTAGAAACATTACTTTGTGTGGAACTGTTAGAAAAAATAGAACATTTATACCATCCGAATTTCTACCAAGCAAAGATAAGGTGCAACACTCTTCAATTTTTGGATTTACAAAAAAAACACTATAGTGTCTTGGGTTCTACATGTATCCAAAGCAGTTATACTGCTCTCCACAGAACACCATGAATATGCTATTAGTGGAGTGGAGGATAATTATAAGCCAGACATTATTCTGCACTACAACAATACGAAAGGTGCAGTAGATACCTTTGACACGATGTCTGCTGAATACACTACCCGAAGATCAACATTACGGTGGCCACTAATACTGTTCATGGATTTGATTTACGCCGCTGGTATAAACTCGTATTGTCTATATAACTGTAAAGATCCACAGTGGCATAAAGGACAAACAGATCAAAGAAGGCATTATCTGTTAGATTAGGGAAAAGAGCTTGTTATTCCAAATATTCGGCTTCGATTGGCTTCACCGACGGTATCAAGGCTTCCTAGATCTATTATTTATGAAATGAAAAGCATTATTGGAGAAATAAACAATAAAGCACCTGTGATTGTTCCACCCACTGCAAAGCAAGGTCGTTGCAACAAATGTCCACGTTCGCGGGATAAGAAGATTCGCACCAAATGTAATTCATGCAACAAATTCTTTTGTAAAGATCATATTCAAAAGACCATAACGTTAGTGTGCAGCGAGTGCGAAAATGAAGAAAATCGTTAAAGTAATATTTTATTGGGGTTTAAGTTGAGAAAAACAATTCGTTTACATTTTTTCAGAATCATTTTGCTTTCTTAGAAATAAGTTTGGAGTTTTTAAAAATAAGTTTCGACGTCCACTTTGTTTTAAATAGTATTATGTGCTTTTGTCAGTTTGTCGTTTGGATTTTTAGAAATAAGTTTTAATTTGTAATTTGTTAAACATTTATAATAAATGCTTTATATGATGCTTTAGTCATTTGGTCGATTAATAACAAATAAATGTGTAAACATACTATAAAAATCCAGAAAAGTGCGTACCTTTTTTCACGTAGGAAACCGAAGGTTAAATAGGCGTTCGAAGTGTATTGAAAAAAAAATTTTTATTGCCAACAAATGAAAAATAATAACAATTTAATTGTCTAAACAGTGTTAACATGCTCCGCCCCCACCTTGAATTAATTTGAAAAAATACCATTTTGTTCTTTAGCCTCTTATCTACAAAACCCATTTTACGAAAAAGTGGAGTCTCTATTAGATCGGAAGATATTAAATATTTTCGAGCGCAAGTCATGCAGCGCACGAGGAGTTCAATAGTTTTATTTATTTTTGTAATACAAAAGTTAATCCAATGATTTCTTTTGGAGAACATCAACTAATATGTGAGTGAGTAAATACTACAGCTAAAAATGTGAATTCAAAATTGTTGAAATCGTTTAAATACCGAAGGTCAAACCCGAACATGCAGTTAAGCGGCTGATTGTGACTGAACTCTTCACTTGCGCGATTCACCGTAAACCAATTGTACATATTGACGTAGGCGTTACCATGGCAACGGAGGTATAAATACAGAGTTAAAATACCTTCGAGGCCGACTCTTCACTACAATTGCATGATTGTTTTAGATAAGATTTTTTATGGTCACTATGTTCACGCTCGACTAAAGCACTAAAGCATTTGAAAGTTTAGGTCATTTTTATGGCAAAATATTTAGAAAAAGTCAGCATCTTAAAAAGGAATTATATCTTCTGTATGCCGATGAAAGTTACCGCAATCTACAGACCAAGAATTACAAAGAAATTTTTACCGAAGCCTATAAATTGTTTTGCCTCATATTAACTATTTCTTCGACAAGTGCATCAGCGGAAAGAAGTGTTTCTTGCCTTAAACGAATAAAAACGTACTGAAGAAATGCAGCATCTCGAGATAGGCTTTCTTCTTTGGCAAATATTTCAATTCAAAAAGAACTCTTATTAGAATTAATAAAAAATCAACCATTTAACGGACAATAAATAATTTTGCTGCATTAAGGTAGGCGCATACTATTCGCATCACACGGAACGGACGGAACGGACGGATCGCATGTTATTTGGCTACATCGCATACTATTTGCAAAAAGTCGAGACGGAACGGATTTTATTTTGTTGTGACGCTTACTATTTAGCTAGCTACTATTTAGTCCCGTTATTACAGCCGCAGTTTTCACCTAGAAACAAAATGAATTCAGAAGAACAATTGTTTTTAATTCATTATTTTTGCAATTTCTTCCCATATATTTTGCCTTCTTTGCGAAACAGAATATTGCGGATGTTTTAAATTGTACAATTTTTCATAATGTTGTATCAGAGAAATTAGGGTAGCATCATCCATTTTTGCTTTCGTTATTACTAACTTCTTAATCTAGTGTTTTAATTACTCAAATAGTCAACTGCTTATAAACTGTACCAACATTTCAGTCAAACTTGCAGCACTTTACGTTTTGCAAGTTCATACAGGTGATGACGTCATCAACACACACCGCATCTCACGGATTTGATGGTGTTTCGACGATGTGATTCCGCAATTCCGTTTATGCGATCCGTCCGATGCGGATAATATGCGATACTCAATAGTATTACATATGATAGCAAACAAAAATGCGATCCATCCGTTCCGTCCGTTCCGTGCGATGCGAATAGTATGCGCCTACCTTTAAAGGACAGAAGGATGGTCTACAAAAACTAGGTAAGCTGACATTGAACTATATTTTTTCTATTTGTTATTATTAGGGTTATTACAATAGCACTTCACCTATTTTTTTACCCGCGAGCCACCCCGGGTTTCCAGTTTATTAATAATGTTGGAAATTTCAGAAAAATGAGCCTTTATGTAGAATAATTGAGATTTTAATCAGAACCTTTCAAAATACATTGGCAATCTGCCACAGACTGAGCAGAACTTGAATCAAAAGAGTTAGCAACAATTTTAAAAGCACTATAATGTTCGCAATAAAGTAGAGCAACTTCAATCCACATTCCCCATCTGGTAAGGATTGGTTTTGGAGGTGAGGGAACATCCTTAAGCAGTTCTTCTTTATAAACTTCGACGCCAACTGGTGATTTTAGGAATACCTTCCGTTATTAATTAGTTTATTCAGCAAAAGAAACTCGCCTCTAATTGTTTCGGCCACTCTATTCATTGCATGAGCCAAAGGTTTTGCCAGCTTTCACCATGTATGCTGCACCATCAGTTACTTTGTATAAAATCATCATTGACGAAACGTGAAATTGTCAAACAGTTGGTTTTTTCGAGTTGTTTAACAGCAACTAGAAAGCTGGAAGAAGGATTTCCGTTGAAGAGGCCAGCAATAAAATTCGCAATATATCTTCCTTTGGCATCGCTGGTTTCGTCAACACTAAACCAAATACAATTATTCGAAGTACCTAGCGTTTCTAACTGTTTGAAGATTTTTTTCGTATAATTTTGGAATTTGCGTTCTGGAAGCTGTTCTCCGGGAAACGGCTTTTTCTTTTGTATATTTTTCCAAGAATTGTTTAAATTCTGAAACGTCCAAATTATTTAATGGAATGTTGCACGAAATCCTCATTTTACACAAATCGTCATTAAAGTTGCTAAAACTTTCGTTTTTATATAAACAATTCAGCAATAATTGTTGTTGTGTTTCGTTTGCAATATTTTTTCTTTTTTGATGTGGGCCAGTAGCTACGTGCTGATCAAGTTGAAACTTTGAGTTTAGAGAATATGGCAACCAACTGAGGGGAGCTTTGCCGATTTCTTTGAAATATTACATTAATTAAATCTCTAATTTATTACTTAAATCCCATTACTGATAATAATATGAAATAACCAATTGGAATTTAATCTTTTAGTTTGACATTAAGGGATGTTCTGGGTTGCCAATGTTTAAAAAGAGGGAATATTTTATTAAATTAAATTAACGGGATTCATACCTATTTTGTACAAACGGTGCAAAACACAACACTTCCATCATATTTAAAGCATGCGTGCGGCTTCAATCACTTCTTAATTAAATCGGTTTTTGAACTACCAACTTTAGGCATTTTCACAAATCTCGGGTTGATACTTGCAGTTCTGTCAAGAAATGAATGAGGCCAAAAAAAAACTGAAAACTTACCAACCCTTTTGGTATAATAAGCACTAAATACACAATAACGATATCTTCTAAGAATCAGCAAATCTCCCAAATACGTACTATTCTCCAAGAAATGGTCACTGGATATCTAAGTACCTACCCAACTAATACCGTCTTTGTCCTATAAGCTAAATCTGCGTTTATCTGAACTTTCTGTTTTCAGATATTTAGGAATTATTAAGTTATTTCCCCGTAAGAAATTATAGAACATTCATTTCCAAAAAAAAATTTTTGTTGTTCTATTTTTTAATTATTTTGCAACAATTACATTTTCATGCATTTAAAAGACAAAATATGCACGAATATATGCCACATGCCGTAAAGTTGTAAGATATGCAAAATATGCAAAACAGTATTTACTTTTTATGTTAAGTTATGTTTAATAGGAAAAGATATGCAAATATGCATTTGCCCAACTCCAGTAATAACCGACGTAGTTTTGAAAAATATAGTATGAAAAGTATGTATTGCGCTCAACCTGTGTCTTTAACGATGATAAATTTACAATTTTATGATATTTGTGTTTTGGTTTCTATAAATGAACGAAACGTAAGCTTAAATAAGTAAGCGGTTTTTAGACATGGTTGCACCCAGATATGCTGTTAAACTTCGTAAATCCAACAAACACCACTCTACGGGGTTTACCAAGATACAAGGATAGTTAATGCTACATTTCTTATAATTCAAGAATTCAGCTTATTTTAATTATGAGGAGTGTTGACATCCAAACATTGATTTATTTTGAAAAAACCTTATTACAAAATTACAACGATGAAAACTGCATTAGTTTATAATGTAATCCCCCTGCCTAATGATGCACTTGCGCCACCGATCATAAAACTTTCTAATACCTTGCTTGCTTGCTTGCTTGCTTTGAAAGAGCGAGATCTAGGACGCGGTTTTCCAAGCATCTCTATGCACTTAGGCCACATTTGGCCCATTGTACACCCTAACTAAGAATTTTGCCTATCTGGGGTAATTCCAACTCCAGTAGTGATTTTTAACGTGTTACACATCGTAGTGGCACGGGACCTACGGCTTTACTTCTTATCCGACAAAAGGCGCATTTTCAGATTTTTCCCCGCTAAAAAAATCTCACCGACCTCGGCCAGGTTCGATCCCGCGTCCCTCGGATCTAAAGGCAAATGCGCTAACCATTAGACCACCTTACTGGATGAAGCGTTTGGTTGCATGGGTATCACTCTTCAAAAATTTCGCTAAGATCGCTACTCGATTGAAACCTTTCCCTAGCTGAAAATTCATTCAGTGGGCTAAAGCAATAAAAATTATGACAGTATGCTGCATGCGGAAGAAGATCCCCTGCCGGACAGGAGGCTAGCCTAACCCGTCGAACAAAGAAGAGAAGTGCCAGTACAAGGTTTACGATTGTCAAAGATGTTTTTATGACAACCAGGAAGAATTGAAGAATGCAAACAGAACTTCGTCTTCTCTTCCGCTTATTCCTTCTTTACTTTATTAATATAGAAATAGCATTAATTGATTTTGTAACGCTCTGTAAGGCAATCAACAAACAGCACTTCTTTCAAAAAGATGTTCCCATCATGTTACCAGCCGAAAAGACAGTTTTAGCTTTCTTTAGCTTTGGAAATGTGGTGTGATACCACCATATGCTTACACAATTTGACTAAGGAATAAAATAATGTACCCAAGTTTCATCAGTTGTTACGATTGCGTCCAAAATTTGATCTTGTTCTCTTTCATATTGCTGCAGTAAAGAAGATTTAATTTCTGTTCTCCGATCAACAAGTGCGGAATCCACCTCGGACTTACCTTACGAAACTATAGATTTTGTTTTATATGATGTCTTCAATACTTCCGGCAATCATTTGTCAATTTTTAGAAATTTCACGAACCGTTAGCCGTCCATCTTACTGAATAGCTTTTTCATGATTGTGATTAACCGAAGTTGCAGCTCGTGGTAGACTAGACTCATTTTCTGCACAAGTTCTCCCGTCTCCAACAGATTTCGACCACTCAAACACCCGACTTTTAAAATTACAGTCAAAATTCTATATAACGAAGTCGGTAAATAAATAGAAAAATAGTTCGTTATAGGAAAAGTTCGTTATGTAGAAATAACACCTTACATATTTTAATCTCTCTTGGAACTAACATTTAGACAAATTTAAGAAATCCTTTCAAAGGGTTTGAACGATTTTGAAAATGTGTTTACCTGTGTACAGCATTCATTTAATAAAATTATTTTATTTTTAAAGGCGGTGAAGATGGATAAATTTATCCGCTTCTAAGAAAGCACCCTTGGATGCGTAATACTTACATAAACCTAGAAAATTTTATTTTAGTTTGGGTTTAAAAAATCCGTTATATAGAAATCCTAGTTTGTTATTTACATTGAAACGTTTTATTTGTATTTTCTTGTAAAAGAGTAGTGTACCGCTAAAAGGGTTATTACATAGAGAAATTCGCTATATAGAAGTTCGTTATATGGAAGTTGGACTGTTCATAGATCATCGTATTGTCCTCACATCTTTTAAGAATTCCAATCGAATTTACGCTATAATTCGTAAGAAATTTGAGTTTTATGCACTGTGTCACTCTACAATGAACAAAACTTCCCAACATCGTAACTGTAATCGTCAAAATAATATTATAGCGAAATAATTGTCATGGATATGTCAACAAGACTCACGGCCAACCTTTAATTGATTTAATTTTTGGAATTGTCTTCAGATAAGGTTTTAATTTAATCATTCCTGTTTAATTTGGAACACTCCTCATACACTGCGATTCCCGATTTGCATATACGCAAATCTAAACCGGGCTTTAACAATCACTCAAATTGGTATAATTTTATGAAGTAATTTAAACCTCATGTACAACGAATTTACTCTAGGTTATTCTTTGTATTTTACTACTTATTGGTATATATATTATATATATATATATATTGCTATGTAGACTCCTTATAAATTTAAATTTAATATAAATAAAATGTAAATTTTGATTTAATATACCTCGGCTAGCTTAAATAAATTTTTAATAAAATTGGTTACGCCCATAAAAATGATTTAAACATTATAGCATACATATAATTTAAATTCTCAGGGTTCTTCTTAAATTCGTGGCTTCACTAAATTGATAGTTACAAAACACAATAATCAATTCAACACTTATACAATAAATTTAAATAAAACTTATCTGAATTTCCTTATAAATGTTGACTCCTGGTGTATATCCTCGTATTGATGTAGCACTGTGTATATCAGCTTCCCAAATATGCGATCTCAGCATTACCCGCCAATTCTGTCAAAACACTGTCACTTGTTGAATTTGGTTGAACACATGCTGACCTCGCTACTCAGATAAATCGCTTCCAGTTACAGTGAAATTTATTAAATATTAAATAAATGGTAAGTAAATTCTTCCTTTTCATGTAGTATAAATAACACTTTGCTATTTAATAGGCTTCCATCACTTATTTACTTCACAATTTTGAGAATGAAAACACTGTTGATTATTTACTCCAGGTAAGTTGAAATTATTTTTTAATAAAAATTAAACAACTTTAAACTTGAAAATTAACTACTCCTTTATTATTCACATCACATAAAATATTAATTATATTTAAATTTTGGTAGGTTACATAACCTCAATACGGATGTAAACAATATTAGGCCCTGCCCAAGATTTTGGAAAATAGCTCTTAATACATTTATAATTCAAAATTAGAGCTTACACGTGAAGCGTGCTTACTCTTTGAACACCGAAGACAGACTAAAAACCAAAAATCGTCGAATTTGGAACTCAAGCGCAATTTTCCAAAATAAAAGGACCAATCAAGTAATTTAAACTAATCAACACAATCTACAGCTGATTAATAATAATTAAAATGATTAAATTACAAAGTTATAAAGTTAAATTTCTACAAACAAATAGCAGATTTACAATCTTGATAATTTTTTGAAACTATCAATACCAAATACGGTCAAATTAAATATAAAAAATTTACATGTGCTTAAAAATTGAAATATACACAAAATTTCCTCAAAACACTTCAAAATTGTTATAAACATCAATAATAATTAATAACAAACATATAGAACCAAATTATACACCTTTTATATTCATTAAACATAGAAAAATATCCAATTAACGAATTATAACCTCAAATCAAATTAATACACCACTTTTTCCAATAATTATTAAACAAGTTCAAATAAACTATAACAACCTCTTCTATACTTCTCCCTTTACACAATATAAAATAAATATAACCATAATATAAAAATTAAACATAAATAAATGTGGTAATACCCATCGTTACACATATAAATTCACAATAATAACATTTTTAAGTTTCAGGGCTCCTTCACACCCATAAAGCAACTAAAACAACTTCCTGCATCACACTACGATGTCACAACTTCACTGACTAAAGAGTATCTCCTCTCAAGAATACTTTTATTACCTATAATGCTGGTACGAATCACTTCCGAACAACACCAGATATATAATTTTCCTATTAAGTATACATTTACCATAATTAGTCGATATAATCTTATAAACATCCTTCTTTACATTATAAACAAACTAATTATAACCAATTTCAGGTACAATCAACCTCCTATCATGAAAATAATATCCTTTTTAATATTCGTACATCACTACGAAGCCAAAAATCTCATGTAATCATAGTTATATTACAAGACTAACATAGTTTAAGTCATTATTTATTATACTAACATTAATATAGAGTAAATAACATAGCAATATATATATATATTTAAGAAATTCTACCAATATAATAGATAACCGCCCACTTGCTCGCCACCCTTTACTCGCCCGTCGTTTGCTCGCGGGTACTCGGTACCTGGTACCTTGTAAACTAAGCGTTTGAGGCAAATGTTCATATGAGCTTTTTTGATTGTCTAGTTGTGTTGAATCTATGCTGCGAATTTATTCCCCACAGTACGAAGTTTCCGAATTTTCACGGCAACTCGCTTTTTCATAAAAAATGAATTAACTGGAAAACAGAGTTTTTCTACTTTTAACAGCAGTACTTTTTTGGGTATTTTTGCATTACAAATAAAAGTGTTTTGTCAAAAATAAGAAAAACGGTATAATTTAAAGGATATTGTAGAAAAGAGTACCTGATCCTCCAACTTGACACGCCTCTGGTGCACTTATTACAACGCAACTAGGCTCTAATCTGCAGTCGTGGTGAGTGAGTAACGTACGCACATATAATTTCATAACATTCGTGTAACTATTACCATAACTATATGCAGAAAAGTGATCGGACAAGTCTCACTTTAGAAGGATGTAACTCCGTAGCCGTACACATTTGTATAAGGCAATTTTGCCTATATTGTATTCTTTTGATATGAACAATCGCTGCTTAAAATATTTGCATAACTATTAAAGTCGCCCTGTATATACGAATATTTCCTTGCAATATCAATTAATATTAATCTGGTATGTGAAAATAAAGGTTTTAATTGCGAAGCAAAAGATATGCTAAATTATTTTACAAGCAAAGGTGTCAAACAAAATATAAACTAGTTTTCTGCGTTCGTGCAGTTATACTTAGTACTGCGAGCAAGTTGACTGTCTTAGCGAGCTTCTTTCCCAGCGAGCAATCGGTGACGGTCAAACGGCGGTGAGCAAGTGGTGGTGAGCAAATGACCTAGAACCGATATAACGTATAGTCAAAGTTCAGAGAACAAATTAAATAATATATAAACATATAAAACATACAGTTTGGCAAAAGGAAAGAAACATACAAACATACAAATACTACAAGAATACAGGTCTTACCACTCCCGGATATGCAAAAACAGGTAAGTAAATTTACCATTGCAAAAAATCTGTTATATCGCCCAATCAGACTTTTATCAATAATGTCGAAGATATTAGAAAAGCTACTGGCAAAAAGACTGATGAAAATAGTTACAGAGAATAATCTTGTCCCTGATTATCAATTTGGATTCAGGAGACACCATTCGACCATTGAATAAGTTCACCGAGTGATAGCCACAGTAAACGAAACTTTCGAGGCCAGAGCCTATTGCGCAGCGGTGTTCCTTGATGTAAGTCAAGCTTTTGAAAATTTCATCCCTAAATGATAATTTAAAAATAAAAATCGACGTGTCCGAACATTTTTTTGAAATATTTTTCTCAACGATTTTATAGAATTTATCCGTTACTTTCGGGAAGCACTGTATATATATGTGTGTGTGTGCGTGTGTGTGTCTGTGTAATCTTACATCGGAAAATACCCAAATTGTATATTAACATATAGAGTTGTGTTCACTGGAACACATCTCTCTCATGACATCGTACCACTCAAAATATATGCCTATTGTTTGGATTAACAGATTGCATAATAAAAGTTTAACAAAAAAAAAGGAAATCTAAATAACAAAACATTATTTTACACCTGCACATAGCTTATTAATTATTTTCTTAAAGAAATCATACGCGCCTTACGCAATCACCTTAATACCAAAATACGCAACACAAGTGACAGTAACAAATATTGTTTAATTATTGTCTAAACTTTGGAAAACTCATTACCACCACGATATTCACAACACCTAAATATAATTGAAGTCCTATCATAGGATTTCAATTGTTGGCTTGGTGAAGGACTTATCTCCAGAGGTATTCCTCAGCCAAGTTACTTTAATTAGTTCAAGTTCCTACTGAAGGTGGTAGTTTAGTTGCCGAAATACGTATTTAGGTATTCTAAATATCGTGGTGGCAAGAGGTTTTGCAAAATTTATTTACTTAAACCACCGTCTCCAATCAATCCTATTAATTAATGTGAGTTACGATGCTATTAGATAGACCAGAAAAACCTATCAAACGATTTTAGAGACTTTATCGCACTAAGAACACGAGCCCTAAAATTGTTTTATTATTTTACGGGATCGTTATAATTTTATGTGAAGGTCCCCTCTGCAAGCGCGAACCGCTATTTATGAAGCTATAAAAATAAAAAGACAAGATAAATCGCTTTGTACAATTATTATACTCTAGTTGGTGTATTTAACGAGATCTAAATAATTTCATATAGAAGAATTTTCACTTTCATTTGCATTTACAGATACTTAAGAGAGTAAAGGCAGACAATCCAGGGCATTAAAAGAAAATTTACGTAGTTGATGACGGTGGTTCTCAACCTAAACTTGATTTAAAAGAAACAAACACAAGACCTCTTATGAAATAAGATCATGAATACATATTTACTCCGTTACAGTGACGTAGGCATTTTTTAAGTATTACATTCGCAGATGTTAAGAACAAAATGTGACTAACACATATATATTTTAGACAGAACAAAGTACGCATGTTTACTAATTCTGAAAATAATAACACGAAAAAAAGATTACTGATTAGGCGAAGCAAATATTTTCCTTAGACTTACAGCCATTATTAGTTAGCTATATTTATCCGGGTCAACAATATACAATTTATATACATTAAGCTATTGCACTATTGTGACCGGGATTTGAGCCTCCAAGGTCGCAAATAAGTGATTTTCACAACCTGTTGCTGGTGGTGTGCGTAACGTTGCTTATTTCAAAAACTACTAAACCGACATCAAGTCTAATTTTCTCTTAGGCCCAAACTAAATCGAAATCAGAAATTAGATAGGTTATCACTGTTTTCGAACAACAATTTTTTAAAACAACAAAGGGTATTGTATGACCTATGCATTCTATTTGAAAGCTTTTTTTCCAAAACCTCTAGCTTAAGATTTCATATTTTTGAAAATATATGTTTATTCAAAACCTGGAAGTTCGACTTCTGTGAATTTTTGATTACTTTGTTGGACATCCACAAGCCACCTAAGTCTTGATATGCGTACATCAACCAGAAGCACTGTATTTTAAATTGGTGTTCATCGCTGCAAAATTGTAGAGACGTGCTATGAAAGTAAAGAGCAATAGAAAAGAAGAGCAGGCCTCTGATGTGAAAACGTATTTTGTAACTCCACGGTTATGTAATGTTCTGTGAGGGTAACCACGCTTTTCGTGACAGAGGATTCTTCCAGGATAAAACTACAGCACATGCAACTCATGAAACTATCGCACACCTACAAGAATTGATTGTCATAACAATTGTCAAAGGTATTCGAAAGACTCTTACTTAAAAGAATCAAGGAAATAGTAGTTCTTGACCTTATAATCCCATCTTACCAGTTCGGATTTCGAGAACACCATTCGACAATACACCAAAGTCACCGGATCGTCACCCAAATAATGGAGAACCTTGAGACAAGAAAGGTATGCGCGGCTGCATTCCTAGACATAAAACAGGCCTTCGACAAGGTTTGGCCTATTATATACGATCAAACTACACTAACCAAGCCAGATCATCTAGTGCTAAAATCGTACCTTGACGAGAGGTTCTTCCAAGTCAAGATAAAAAATGAAATATCAAAAAACCACAAAATCATGTCCGCAGTACCGCAGGGCAGTGTATTGGGTCCGCTGCTATAACTAATCTACTCCTCAGACTCGCCTACCACAGAAAATACTCTAATCGCCACATTAGCTGATGATACGGCCATCCTGACCAGCGAAATACCACAAGTAGCAGCAGAACACCTACAACACCACCTTAATCTAATACAAGAATGGACTAACAAATGGAGAATGACGGTCAATACTGAAAAATCCACACAAATAACCTTTACAAGCAGACGATCAGTATGCCCGCAAACTAGACTCAACGACATCCCAATACCGATGAAGACCGAAATAAAATACCTCGGGTTGCACCTCGACGAAAAACTCACCTGGAGCACACATATTAAAGCTAAGAGGAAACAGCTAGATATAAAAGTTAAACGAATGTTCTGGTTAATTGGAAATCGAACCCCACTCTCCCTCTCAAACAAGTTACTACTATACAAAGTAATACTGAAACCCATTTCGACCTACGGAATCCAACTATGGGGTTGCGCAAAGGCATCTCATACCAAAATTCTTCAGAGGTTTCAACCAAAACCCTACGCATGTTGGCAAATGCGCCATGGTACATCAGTAATGAGACTCTTCACACCGACCTGAAAATCCCATACATAACCATTGAAACCCAGACATGCAAGTGCTTACAACCACAAGATAACGGGACACGGAAACAATCTTGTAGAGCAGCTGTCAAACCAACCACCAAGAAGATTTAAGCGGAACTGGCCACAGGACCTTATACAACGTAACTAAACATAATGTATATTTACGAGGGAGATTAGCGATGGCTGTATCCCCATATGTCATATATAATATTAGTAAATTTACTTATTACTCAAATTGGGAGAGTAGATTGTAAATATACATTAAATTAAAAAAATAACAATTTTTAAAACACCAGTATATAACGTTGAAACACACGCAAAGTAAAAGAAAAATCATCGCATAAAGGCACCCTTACATTGGCAACTACGCTGAGTATAATTAAAATATATACACAGAGTGCCATGTGGTCACTATCTATAGCTATAGTTGCCAATGTGAGGGTCCCATTATGCGATGATTTCTTTTTTACTTAGCTTGCCTATTATTACCGATTGTCATACATCTGTGAACGAACGTTTTCTGTTGAGACAGATATATGCATGCGCAAGTGTTGTACCGTAGGGTTGTCCACCAAGATATTTACAATGCTTTCCCATGGAAGCAGTGGCCACTTTGCATTTAAATATTCCAACCACTTTTGGCTTTATGCCTAACTAACTATGAGAATTTATGAATGACACTTTTTATATATCCTGACCGTTTCCCTGAAAAAATTTCATAAACATCAATTATCAGAATATGATACCCGATTCAAGATCAAGTTGACCTTCGTGCCTTGAGTCACATCATAATATCTCTTACGAGACGTAACTACCTAACTACCTATGCCTGTGTTGCGCTTTTAAAGTGCCACAGGCATAGAGGGTCTACAGCATAACATAGGTTCCGAACCACGGAAAGTGGTAACCCTTCCACTGCAGGAAAGATTTACTAGGCAGAATACCTCGCTGATTTACATTTGCCTTGCGAGGGAGAAGGGCTGATACTGGGAATAGAACCCAGCACCTTCAGCGTAGAAGTCTAACGCGCTCACATCTAGCCCACGGAAAGTGGTAACACTTCCACTCCAGAGAAGATTTACTAGGCAGAATACCTCGCTGGTTTGCCATTGCCTTGCGAGGGAGAACGGCCGTTAAAAACCGATGTTCCGGTATTTTATAGAGCCTTCAATTCTAAGAATCCTAAAATCCGTACCGGCTTGAGGGTGCCCGCTGAATCCCCAAGTTATCGCCCGCGACAAACTGTATTTTTTGGGCTACTACACTATTTTTACATGTTCCGTAACCAACACGCTATAAACTACTTACTGATTAGGTGTTATGTATGTACAAAGCTGTTATGAATTAGAACGTATCTAGAGCTGTTCTGAATGAAACGAATTTAAATAACCAAAACTGAAGGGATTTGGAGCATTTTATGAATAGACACGAATTGACTTCCAAATACAATAACTACGAGAAAATACAGAAATTAATTATTTTTTAAAAACTACATTCGGACACTTATTAAACTTATTTATTGCTAATGTCAGAAAGTAATTAGATTTTTTATTTTTGATTCATGATACAATGTTCTAT
Organism: Limonius californicus; assembly: GCA_014611495.1. NCBI lineage: Eukaryota > Metazoa > Arthropoda > Insecta > Coleoptera > Elateridae > Limonius > Limonius californicus. The sequence goes on along the minus strand of JABXWE010103692.1, from coordinate 8,310 downwards.
TTTGTGGCTTCTACTTTTAATAGATACACAGTTAAAAATATAACTCCGCCGGCAGTATCATTTGGGTGGATTGAGTAACTCAAGTGGTGCTGTTGCCGGTCCCAAACTCGGATAAAGGAGGAGGGTTTGTGGACAAGGCTAGCAACCTACCGGTGTAAGAGCCTCGGAACCAGGACGGATACAAACGACGACGAATACGGCGAGAAAAAGGACAATGAAAGAGATATTACGAATAGGATGTTGGAATATACAGTCATGGTTAAGTAAAGGAAAGGGAGTGTCTAAATACGAGAATTACTTGCTCATATATTGCGGAAAAAACAAATAAGATCGTGCAGCATCAGGTGTGGGACTATTACTACATGAAAAATTTGAACAAAATATCACAAATATTAAATACGCTAACCACAGAATATTGAGAATAACACTGAGCATAGGACATCAGAAGCTTCACATTATCTCCGTATACGCACCCGATGCAGAAAAACCCGAACAAGAGACAGAAGAATTCTACGACTTTCTGCAACACGAAGTAGATGAAATTCATAACAGCGAAACCATTATTATACTAGGCGATATGAATGCTAGAATAGGTAACGAATGCATCAATGGAATTAAACAACGATTCAATGAAGAATCCGTGAATCATAATGGAGAAATAATGATCAACTTTTGTGCACAGAACGAACTGAGGATAAACTACACCTTTTATCCACGCAAACCACAGCACAAATACACGTAGTCAAATACACAAGGGCATAAATCTACGCTTGATTATATACTAACAAACAAAAAAATCCACTCTACTCAAATAAGGGACGTGAGAGCATTAACTTCACCAAATATAGGATCGGATCATAAACTAGTACTAGGCAAAATTAACATACAAATCAAAATATCAGCTAGACCACCGCCTGTATATCTAGAAAAATTAAACATCGAAGCGTTGGAAGATGAAACAACAAAATGGCTGTATAGACAAAGATTAGCGTAAAAGTTTGAAACAAATAAAGTGGATGTAACGAACACTATAGAAGAGATGTGGAGGAAGATTAAACAGAACATAAAAGATGCAGCAACAGAAAGCTTGGGAACGAGAAAAGTGAATACAAACAGCAAAAAAGCAACTAAACCTTGGTTCACCCTTGAAATAAAGGAATTGGCATACGAAAAACGAAAAGCGTATCTCCATTATCAAGGTAATAAAACACCCGAAAATTACCAAACTTACGTAACAACGCGAAACAAAGTGAATACTAAAATTCGAAATATAAAACAGGAATATTGGAGACGATTCACAGCTGACGGAACATGATCTTTATGGGGCACAAAGAAAATTCTGGAAAAAAAGGCAAGGAAAAAATCCGTAAATGAATATAATGTCACACACGGAAATGACAGGACGCAGTGGGAATCTTACATAGAACATCTGTATAATGACGAAGGGGAACCACCTGAAGCAGACAACAGTATACCGCAGCAGGTTACGGATATAACAGCAGAAGAGGTAAAGTGTGCTATAAAGAAACTCAAGAATAGGAAAGCTGCCGGCCCAGATGGTATCTCTAATGAATTATTAAAATACGGTGAAACGGAAATTACCGACCACATGATTACGCTGTTCCGAAAGATCTTAAGTTATAAGAATGTTCCAGAAAAATGGCGATCAAGTATTACAATTCCAACACGGAAAAAAGAGGAGAAAAACGATCCATCGAACTACCGCATGATTACACTGTTAAACACCACACTTAAACTATTTACAAAACTATTAGCAAAAAAAAATAGGAGCAATGTACGATACATGTGAGGAACAACAAGGCTTTAGACTTAATAGATCCACCATTGACGCTATATTTGTTATAAAACAAATTACTGAGAAGGCTATAGAGTTCAATACACCAGCATACATGTGCTTCATAGACCTGACTAAGGCATTCGATCGTGTCAGACTAAAGGATGTAATAGCGATATTAAAGGAAGAAAAAATATCTGAGGAAATAATATCCATCATAACAGACATAAACAGAGCCAACAAAACACGAATAAAAGTCGATAACGAATTATCCGAAGAAGTTACCATCAAGTCGGGAATCACACAAGCGGATAGCCTGAGTCAAAAACAGAGCCAACAAAACACGAATAAAAGTCGATAACGAATTATCCGAAGAAGTTACCATCAAGTCGGGAATCACACAAGCGGATAGCCTGAGTCCTATGCTATTTAACTTAATCGTGATTAAAATAATAAAAAGAACTAAAGCAAAAGGAGAAGGATACCCAATGGGAAACAACCGGATAAAGATATTATGCTACGCAGACGACGCAGTAATTATTGGTGAGAGCGAAGATGACCTGCAAAGAATGGTGCACGAATTTAGAATAACTGCGGAAACTTACAATATGCAGGTATCAATAGCAACAACTAAGAGTCTGGTAGTAGCAAAAGAGCGGAGAAGATGTAAAATAGTAATTAAAGAAAAATCTATAACACAGGTAATGAAATTTGTATACCTTGGCGTAGAAATATCCAGCTATGGCAACCTTAGAGGGGAGTATGTAAAGAAGCTAACAAAGCGGCACATGTATCAGGATGTTTACGGGATGTTGTGTGGAGGAATAAAAACGTAAGCCTAGAAAGTAAAGTCCGCATCTATAAAACGTGCGTAAGACCATTTTTGACATACGCAGTTGAAGCAAGGGCTGACACGGCGGAAACAAAAAGAATACTGCGAACAACAGAAATGAGGACACTGCCATCAATCACAGGAAATTCGTTAAGAGATAGAAGGCGAAACAACAAAATTAGGGAAGCATGCACAATACAAGATGTTGTTCGGTGGTCTCGGCAGATATGAAGGGAATGGAACTAGCATGTGAATAGAATGGGAAGAGAGAGAATCGCTCGATTAGCACGATACGGTAAACCACCAGGAAGAAGACCGGTAGGAAGACCGCCAAAGAAATGGAAGGATAGTTGGCAGTCGACATCACAGGAAAATGCACCGCAATAACAGGCCATGGCCTAATATAAGCATAAGAAGAAGAAGAAGAAGAAGAAGAAGAAGAAGAAGTTAAAAATATAGCATTGCCTAAAATGAAGCATATTTTGTGCACGAGTGTTTGAATTTGTCACCAACGTAAAATCAAGTTATCTAATGTCAAAAAGTCTAAGTGATTGACTGCTAATACTGCATTTAAATAAAAAATACTCCTAATACATGTTTTATAAAAAAAAACATTAATAGCACATAAAAATGTATACCACGCTCTGCTCTACTCTACTGTGTAAACCAGGTAAAAAGCATTCATAGGTATGATTCTGCTATTTTCTGTGTTTATCGACGTAGTGTTTGCTGCGCAAGTGATCAACATAAATGTTAGGCAATAGATAATTCTTTGCCGCTTTTGATATGGTCAACGTAAAACTAGGATTAACACTAATACTAAAACAAAATATTATTACCTCTGTTGAACGGCACTGAAATATATTCACAATCAAATTCATTTATTTACGAAATTTACGAAAATTATAATAAAATATAAATATAATCAAAGCGATTTTCCTTCGCGGTCTTTTGCTGTACACAGATAAGTTGCCACGCGCTCCATGAACTTTTTGTCGGCTACGGCAGGCAATCGTCTCCGATCGCTTTCGCAAATTAAAAAACTCCATGTCTGCTTCTGGAAGACATCACAGTTTTAATACGGGATTTATCATGAACATTAAAAAATTTCACTGTTAATCTAAGACTGTGAACGTTTTGTAGTTCTTTGTAATGGTTATCCTAAACTGGCTTTCATTTTGCCAAATTATTGAGGGCTACTATCTCCGACCGAGAATCTATGTTCTCTGCGCCGGATTTAATAAGCTCTTATATATGGGCTTTGAAATGTTGGCACACGTCTTGCTAATCTAAAAACAGCATTTCAGATTTCAGTTCATTAGCAAAATTATACCTGCTGCCACCGCCAGCGTGAATTAATTTGAATTACATGATTTTTTTTAATGGACAGAACCGAACATCGATCGAGATATAATTAAAGATCTACCGAAATATTTCAAAGGAAATTCATAAACAGTAATTTTGGCGAATCTGCTTCTTCGTGTAATGCGGTTAAAAGATCTTGTAAACAGTCTTGTGAAGATGAATGTTCTTTTAAAATTGGCACAACACCAGGAAACTTTAACTAAATCCGTAATTTGTTTTTAGGCATCTATTGGTTACTAACAGTAAAAATCACGCTCGCACTTAGCAACATACGCGAATGTTTCAAATATAAAAATGTGATTTAGTTCGTTCTAAAGACAACTCTATTGTTAATCTTTCCTTATCCGCCACCATTCTGTATTTAGAGATACGCAATGTGCGATTTCATAACTGCATTTCAAAAGTGCTTCTGCCCATAGTATAAAAACTGGTGCTGCGCATAAAGTTATACACCAAACCAGATGAACGGCATCTACAGTGGTATGAAAAGTTCTGCATTACCCAAAAAAATAGTTTAGCTACAGTTTTGGCAATTTCCAAAAATTACTTTTACATATTTGATTTTAAAGACTATGTCAAGAACTTATCTCTTAATTAGGTACTTAGAACTCTATAGAAAGCAATTAAGGTAAGTTCTTTTCTAAAATCGATAATCAATTATTCCCGCATTTTCTAATGGCATAAATGCATTTAACGTGACCATATACAACCATATACATTGATGTCCTAGAGGAGAAGATGCTGTCTAGTGGAAAAGAGTTATTTCCTGGCAAAACCTTTAAGCGGCGTTTATATTAGGCGACTTTTAGTGGAGCGACTTCAGTCGGGCGACTACATCGCCCCTGTAAACAGCTTTTCAGCCACGTTGAAACGATTTCTGGTTGTTCAACTGAAAGTTGCCCATTCGTCAACTTTTGGTTGAACGATAGTGTAGTTTCAACTGCAGTTGATAGTGTAAACCTGTTTTCGCCCCACTAAAAACACACGTGCATATCGAAAATAAAGGTTAGGTTTATGTTGCAAGCTATAAACTGGTTTAACAATGTCTAAAATTACCCGGTCTACCGAAAAATTAAAACAATATAAAGATTTATATGAACACCATGAATGTTTGTGGAACACTTCGAGCAATTCATATAAAAATTGCAATCTCAAGAAAACAGCTATGGACGAAATCGTAAGCGAAATGAATTGCGAAAGATTAACGGCGGCAATCGTGAAAGAAAAAATCAAATCAATTCGGACAATTTATCGCCGAGAATTAAATAAAATATTGCAATCCCACACGAGTGGAAGTGGCACTAACGACATAATTATATGAACCGAAACTGAGTTCGTTTCAAAGGGTGGACACGTTTCTTCGACCGGTGACAGTGTCACGAAGTAGTACGTCAAATTTGGTAAGCAACTACTAATTAGAAACAATATTTTATTCCCAAAAACTTACATTTGATTACATAAAAAATATTATATTTCAGTAACTTAAACTACACTATAACTTCTAAACACAAAACATAAATTAAAATTCTTGGCCAATCATTTTGCCTTGCCAAGAAACTGCTCCTACCCCTGAAAAATATTCTGCATAGGCGTCACGAATTTCTGATGCTTTTTTGGAGCGATTGTTGCTCCCAATTCTACTTGTAATATCAATCATCCCAATGGTTCTATGCTCATTACGCCAAGACCCTTCAATAATTTGCCCATCCTCCACATTTTCAATATCTACGGACGCATAAGGTAAGTAACGGCGGCGATTAGTATGAATTAAGTTATGCAAAGCACATGTAGCTTTGACAGTCCACAGTTCCAACATCTACGGAAATCCGTTTTTCGTTTAATCTAAACACACTTACAAGTAGTCCAACGGCATTTTCTACTATTTGAGGGGTCTGCTTAGCTGATAGTTATAAATTCTTTGCTTTTTATTTAATGGTGTTTTCCCATACTTGGGATACGGCTTTAACAGATTAATTCGCAAAGGAAACGCTTCATCGCCTATGAATACAGCTTCTGTAGGTAAATTTAACGCGTTTGCCTGCAGAGCTTCTTTCAAGGACGAGTTCCCGAATACTGATGCATCATTTGCCCTTCCATTAGTTCCCACATCTATATACCGACAACAATAATTTGCGTCAACGGGCGCAAACAATATGACACTATATAATGGTTTGTAGGAATAAAATTGGGAACCGCTAGGGGCGGTTTTCGTATAACAATATGCTTTCCATCTAAAGCACCCACGCAGTTGGGAAAATTCCATTTGTCATTAAAATCTCTTTGAATGTTTTGCCACTCTTCGCTTGCGGTTAGAATCTGAAACAAAATTTTCTTATTTTAGGAAGGCGTTGCCAATACCGCTGTCGACGAAAGTCAGAATACTGAAAATTCATCTTCTGTAAACACTCCAGATAATCTGTTCGAAGACGATTTAGAATCACAACCCGCAATAACACAAACCCAACAGAGAATTAAAAATGTAGATGCTTCATTCTCCCAACCACCATGTAAAAAAATAAAACTTCTACAATTGCTGAAATTAATAAAAGCGTTGAACGACTAGAAAACATAATTTCCCATAAAGATCCAGAAGAAAATGAGTTTGATATATTCGGCACATCTGTAGCAGCACAGTTAAAAACATTTCCACTCCTTGCAGCCGTAAAGTGCCAGCAGAAATTTCAAGATGTGTTGTCTACCGGAAGAATTAACCTTCTTCGATTAAAAGCACAGACCAACAAAGCAGGGAGTAATAATGATGACATTTCTCGTCCGTCCACATCATTTTCACACAATACTTACGTATCAACAGATTTAGAACATGAGGAATTTGCACCACAATATCTCACAGACTATCAATCTGAAGCCTTCCCTACCCCTACAGACGAAACAGGAAGACATTCTTCTAACCACACAACAGATACTTTGGGTACAGCTTTTGCTGTTATACAAGAAGATGATATGTGATATTGAGTTTTTCTTTGCTTATTAGAATTGTATATTATTTGTATTAAATTAAGTTTGCTTACCTTAATAGATTCTTGTAGCACTTCGTATATTGCCCGCAATACATCTGGAAGAAATTTAGATATATAGTTGTTTTTGGAACTCTATAAAACACAGCCAACGAATTGAAACTATCTCCTGTAGCTAAAAATCGCAGTGTTATCTGTAGTTTTATGTAAGCTGGTAAAGACTCACGTAACTTTGTATTTAGCTTTGAAATTAAAGACTCGACTTTCTCTAGCAAAATTTTAAAATGTTGTTCTATCATCCCTAAATGGTTTCTATACATCTCTCCATCTTCTAAAGCTAGTTCTTTTATTATTGTTTCTGAAGCTCCAAGATGTCGTCTTCGCACCCAGTCTTTAATCCACCAACGCCGTTTTCTTGTGTTCATTTTTCGCATAAGCATTTCTTTTAATTCATTCAACAAACATACTGCAATATTTGAAGTTTCTCGTCTAATTTCTTTATTAAGCCTCACTTCAGCCATCTTGAACAACTAAAATGTTGAACGATTAAACCATTAATGTAAACCTTTTTAGTTGAACAACTTGTGTCGCCCGACTTGGTTGCCCGACCGAACGTCGCCTAATCTAAACGCCGCTTTACCTTTCAAGATAAAAATGCTCCTTGCCGTAAAGCAAAGGTTGTTCAATCTTGGATGTCGAGTTAAAAGAGTAGACTGACTACCACAATCCCTCAATTTATTGTATCTTCAAAAACATAAGCTCGTAAAATGCAATAAAAGATAAAGTAATACAGAAATGTCAGTAAACACATTAAACGCTGTGCCGAACTATACAGGGTGTCTCAGAAAGAATGGGGCAGCGTTTAGTCATAGATTCTGTAGGTTAAAATAAACCGATTAAAGCTAATATACCTTAGGTAAAAAGTCCTTCCTAAAGAAGTTATAGGGCCTTAAAGTTCAATTTTTTATTTTTTATTTTTATTGTAATTTCCACAAAACTAAAGATATTTTATTTTTGTTTTGTGTTTAGGAAATGGCGCGACATAGCGAATTCTCCAATGCTGAAGTGAGAGATATGGTTTGCATTTACGCTCAAAAAATAAAATTTCTGTTACAGCAAAGTATTTAATTGACTTATGCCCGATTGCACCGTTTATATTTTAAGTGTCACTTAGTTAAGAAGGCCTTAAAGATAAGTCGCCCTTAAAGTCTACTCGGATTGCACCACCCAAAATATTTTGTAGCTTAGCTAAGGAACACTTAAGATTGTATTTCTAGGGTTTTTCTTGTGATCGCGTTAGCGACCAACTTCACACATATAAATTAGTGGTTGTTTTGGTTCTT
>JABXWE010103691.1:0-17236 GCA_014611495.1 Limonius californicus | reverse complement strand
CTATTTTCCAGTTTTGTAATTTTTGCAAATCTGAAATATTCTTCTGTCTAAAATTCAGTGTTTAGAAATTATAGAATATGTTATAGACTTTGTCATTACTAGAACTCAGAAACCTATGCACTAAAAAACCTTAAAATGTGCAATTTATATGCACTATAAATTTACCTAAATATGCATTAAATATGCAAAAAACTTAATATTTACAACAGAAGCAGCGCATATACCTATGCATTTACATATTTAAAGAAAATAATAATATATACAACGATATCGGTTTATTAAGTACACATATCACCAGTTGAGAATATCTAAAGAATAACTGAAATTAAATGCTACCAGTTCTGGGATAACAGTTCCATTGGCATGCAATTTTCTGGAAAGTTTAGGGGTAAAACCTAAGATAAGGAGATAGAAGATTACATAGGTACCGCTTAAGCATTTTTACAATTTCCAAATTGGAAAACCCTCTATTCTCTTTTGCAACAACTGCCTAAAATATTCTTTGAATAATATCCGCCATAAAATACAGGTGCAACAGATGCTTCACAGATTTCACAGAAATAAAATTAGGTAAGAAAAATGTATGTTTTTGACTAAATTTTAGTAAAAAGGTCGAATTTATGTATTATACATGCTCGAATTCAATTACATATGCACGCATATGCGAAATATTCTTGAAATATGAAAAACACGCAAAATAAAAATTTCAGCCTTACAAGCTAAACTAAATGCAAATACATATATTTCCGAGCTCTAGTAATTACAACACTAACCTTAAGGTTTTATGGGACATATAAATGCCGCAACAAATTGAGGCCTTATCCAAAAAAAGTGTCATAGCGAGAGTTTTGAAAAAATACACTTTTTTGGGAACATTTTTGACCCGGAATCGTGTCTAAAAGTGTAAATTTCGAAATGCAAAGCGTTTTCAGGACACCTACCAACAATGTCAGTGCTTTTCTAATATGTGATCGGTTCGAAACAAACAAAAAAACTTTCAGCAACATATTATATAGTCGGTTTGGGCTTTTTCGAGATCAAATGGTTGAAGTTATGTTTTTACAGCAAAATGTTATTAAGAAAAGTTACTCCAAATAGTAATTTGGGTTGCGCAATTCCGAAATTTTGAAAAAGTACACTATTTTTGGGAACATTTTTGACTCTGAACCATACCTAAAAGTGTAAATTTCGAAATGCAAAGCGCTTTCAGGACACGTACAACAATGTCAGTGCTTTTCTAATGTTTTGATCGGTTCAAAACAAAAAAAAACATTCAGCAACATATACAGTCTGTCTGGGCTTTTTCAAGACCGAAACGTTTGAAGTTATTTTCTACAGTAAAATGTTACTAAGAAAAGCTACTAAGAAAAGTTACTCCAAATAGTGGCTATATGGCATAGAAAAATTAAGGTTGGGCTATTCTGAAATTCACCCTTATCTTTTGCAATGTGGTGTAATATTATATTATGCTTAATGATCGCTTATTTGCTTTACATTTAGTTTGTAGAACTCTTTATCGATATAGCAAGTATAGAAGGTGGCGTCCGATATTGGTAAATAATTTTGCAGTGTTTTTTTTTCTTTTAACTTCCACCTACAAGTGCTAAGTAATTTTAAGATGACAACGAGGTGTAAAAAAATATTACGACTGGCTTTCATACAAAAAGATGAAGAACTAGAAGGTAAGTACAAACACTCTTACAAGGTATTTCTTTTCGTAAATTTCAGAATATTAAAGCCTAATATGTCTAATATGACTATGTCTTACGCAAATCCAAAGTGCAGCGATTATTAGCTGTTTGTGTAATTTTGACAAACATTAGATTCTTTTCTTCTGGAGATTATTCACATTGTTGCAGGTCAATTCTTATAAGCAATACAGGGTGTTCCATTTAGAAAATTCATTTTTGTACTGCCCTACTTTTTTGGCGCATTCTGTATAGTCCTAAATAATTTTAAAATGTGCACACTTATTAACCATGCAATATAGTAAACTCATTTTATTGGTAACATTTACCTATAAAGCGCAAACTTACTTTATTTAATCGTTGAATCACCCTGTACAGTATGTTTCACTTTACATGAGGACACCAAACTCTAAATAAGAAGTAGCGTTTCCGGTAAAGTTTTGCTATTTGCAACAACTTTTTCTAATACATTTTTGTAATAGCTACTATGACTTTACCTGAAACGCTACTATTTATTTCAATCATAATTGGTTGGGGTTTGGCTCGAAGAAAATCTATCTACAAAAAGATGTACCTTAGTAGTCTGCATAAGCTATGAAAATTTTGTAGGGATTGCTTTTAAAATAAAAAAGTTATTTCGGTGTCCTCATGTAAAGTGAAACAGTATGAAAATAGTATACCTATAGGGTGTTTCATAAGAAAAAGCAAAATTGATAGCTATGTATATCTCTGTAATGCAATGTTCGGTTGTTTTAGTGAGAAAAACAATGTCTTCCTTGTTAAAAATTAGTCACTGAAGCATTTTTAAACTTCCGATATCTCCAAAAAGAACAAAGTTGCAGTAGAATCTCAAATTTTCATGTGATGACCCTGTACCTATTTTACCCAAATCTGAAATACGTGCTAATATTTATATCAAGCAAATTTTCTTTAATTTATATAGTTCCTGAAGAAATTCCTTTAATTTATAGATCCTTCTGGTACGTACCCAAATGTAAAAGGATCAAGTTCGGAATTAAAATATTTCCCGCCGACTGATGAAGAGAATACTGATAGTAATGTTTCTATTATTTTTGATGGACTTCTGCATAATAAAGAAAATATGTCTTTAGCCAACTTGTATGACACACGCTTAGGAACTTCTTTGGTAATCGCAACATCTGAGCCTATAACTTGGGAAGATGAAGTAATGACGAATCAGTCAAACTCAACAAAAAGTCAACGTGTTAGAAGGAAGCACCGTTGCTTGTTTTGCGATCAAGACGTTGGTAATTTTTTCCGCCTTTTAGAGAGAAATCATTCCGACGAAATCGCCGTACAAGAAATGATTACTTTTGATAAAAATTCAAAAAAACGAAAAAATTGGTTGACAGGTTGCGGCGAGAAGGTGACTTCACCCACCAGTTCCAATATTGTGCCGGTGATGATATGGAAAAAGTCCAAGACGAATAATTACATTGTTTGTAAAGAAACAGACTGGGCTCATGAATATCCAGTGAAGCTGGACAAAATTTAGGCTTAAATAAGTTCAACAAACCAACTCTAATACCTGTAGCTGAAGATATTCAAGTAAGTTATTACAACGCTTATTGTTATAAACTATTCATATGCACGTTTTGCCTACTCTATTTTCTATATTAGTTGCTGAAATAATTGACTGATGTTTTCTTATATGTATCGTACCTATTAGAAAAGTTTTGGTTGATCTGATTTTTTGTTTACTTATTTCGGCAATAACTAAGAAAATGAGCAATTATTAGTTTGATTATTTAAAACGCATGCCCACTTAAAAAGTACACCCACATACTAACTACGCGCCCGCACACTACACACACGCGCACACTACACACACGCGCACACTACACACACGCGCTCACGCAGCATTCAAATAATGAATTTAAATTGCTATTTACGCTTTTATTACAAAAATTCCAAAGATACCTAAAAGCATTGATTATAGAAGCCAAAACTCGTTTAGTGGAAAATTCAAATGACTCAAAAGCATATCGCAAATTATTAGAGGGAATTTTTTGTAGTGTAGATATTTAACAAGAGAAGAGTAGGTGAACTGCAACGTATGACTTTATTAGGATTTATGAAAATCTATGATACGATTCCTTCGTCTGAATCTGAAAAAGCTTTAACCTGAAAATTTTTTTGTATCGGTCACTGAAACGAGTTGTTATTCGAGGAAAAGGGGGAAGAGGAGTTCCAGTGCTATTTGACAAACATACTGTTGAATTTATTCAATTTTTCATAACTCTCAGACATAATTTTATGACTGAAGATAATCCATACCTTTTCGGAATACCAAATACCAAAAACCCCTTAACAGGCTATATAGTTATGAAAAAAGATGCTAAACTCGCATTGGGTGATACTCAGAAAGCATCTCTTTTAACATCAGCTAAGCTAAGCAAACATCTAGCAACAATTACACAAATATTTAGAATGGATAAAAATGAATTAGAACAGTTGGCTACGTTCATTGGTCACACGGAAAAAACGCATTCAGAATTTTATCGATTGCCTGACGACGTTTATCAGACCGCGAAAGTAAGTAAATTGCCGTTGCTTTCAAAAACTAGCACATTTGAAACATTTAAGGGAAAACGTTTAGATGAAATCGAATTAGATGATTACTTAGTGAAAGAAAATAAAAATGATCAGTACGAAGACCATCAATATATTCCTGAATTCAGTGGTGAAAATAGGCATTTTTAATTACTATGGAACTATGCAATTAATACAGAAATAAATCCGTAGGTATGCTTATTTACCTAGCTGTGATCTAAAATTTGTAGGAATGTAATTTTTATTACTTTAGTATTTATGTATTTATGTATGTATGTAATACTTCATTGAAAACATATTTTGCATTAATGTAGAATATTTTTTATATATTAAAAATATGTCTCGATTTAAATTTATTTATTAATGCTTTTATTTTTAAAAAGTAGTACATACTTGGAAAGCTAGGCCTTTTGAACAAAAATATCTCTTGCCAGCCCACTGCAGTTATTAAATACGATTAGATAATGGACAATGGAGAAGCTAAATTTAAGAATATTTTTATCAAACAATTTTGTAAGAAAAAGTGTTTAGATTCGGTTAGACAAGCCGAACACGTATGTTGGTTAAAAACAAACTAAACAAAATTTTGCTTATAAAACTGCGAAAAAATTAAATGTTATTCACAAAACTGCAGACTATAGCAGTGAAAGCAAATGGCGTATTCTGGCAACACCGCTAAGGATGCCAGTTTACGTTATATACGGACGCCAACCTGATCTAAAATTTATATAGTATATCGACGGATGTCACCTTCCGCGTTAACTATATCGGTTGTCAAATTATACCCTTTTTGTATCCTTATATACGCCCTGTATATTAGCGGACTCCAAACTATATCAGTATTATACGGATGCCATTTGTTGCCGCAGATGAATGTATATATATATATATATATATATATATATATATATATATATATATATATATATATATATATGCTGTGATTGGCTTCCAGGTATTCTTCCGCGTAGTAACTTCTTGGTCCTGGGATGGACCGGGATGGTTGTCTAGACGACGTTTCGGCAAAATCACATTTGCCATCTTCAGGTCTTGTCGGATAACTTTCTGCTGGTGCTTCTTGTAATACGACTGTTGACGTTCGTTTCTGCTGGAGCTATATATACTTCTTGGCCGTTCCGTGTGGTTGCGCTTTGTTGATTTCGCGCTCGGTTGCGTGTGACGGGACCGGCTGTGGCGGGAACGTTCTGATTTTGTTGAGGTGGTTCTATGTTTACTTGTTGGATTCTGTTGTGTATTTGTTTTTTGACGAGAACTGGTTTCCAAGTGGCTGGTAGTCTTTGGGTATCATCACGAGAATTTAGGTTTCTTGGATGTTTCTCGATTTCTATAGCTTCCCTTATTATTCTCGATTTCAGGTGTCCTATATTAGCCAGTACTTTGGTGTTTTCGAAAGCAATTTTATGGGATGATGTGCTTACGTGTTGTGCCAGTGATGAAGTCTTCTCGTTCTTTCGTACGGCATTTTCGTGTTCTTCTTTTCTCACGTTAACTCGTCTGTTTGTTTGGCCTATGTATGTTTGATCGCAGTCCCGGCAGGGAATTTCATAGACACCTTGGTTCTCCAGGGGTATCGTTGTTTTGGGGTTTCGTAGAATGGAGCTTATCTTTCTGTTAGTTGTGAATGTTGTTTCCACATTGTGCCTTCGTAGAATTCTAGAGATTCTGTCTGTTGTTCCTTTGACGTATGGCAAGTGGGCTTTGGATGCAGGTTTTTCTTTATCATCCTGTGGCTTCACTCGGCTGGGTTTAAGTACGTCATTGATAGTTTGATTCTTGAAGCCGTTTTGTCGTAGGGCTCTTCGAAGTTTCTTCATTTCTTGGTCTACGTTTTCTGGGTCTGCGAGTCTCTGAGAACGGGTGACCAGGGTTTTAACCACTGATCGAAGTTGTGCCGGATGGTGGTGTGACTCCGCATTGAGATAGCGGTCTGTGTGAGTAGGTTTCCGGTACACCGTGTGACCCAGGTGTCCGTCCGATTTCTTTTTCACCAAAACATCCAGGAACGGTAGTTGGTTCTCTGATTCCATTTCCATCGTGAATTTGATTTTCGGGTGGAGACTATTTAGATGATCCAGGAAGTTGTTAAGGTGTGCCTCTCCATGTTGCCAAATAACAAAGGTGTCGTCCACATATCGTAGCCAGAGTATGGGTTTATGTACTGCTGATTCTAGTGCTTTTTGTTCTAGGTTTTCCATGAATAGATTCGCTATGACTGGGGATAGCGGAGAGCCCATTGGTGCGCCTCCTATTTGCTTGTACCGTTGGTTGTTGTGCAGGAAGTACGTGTTCTTGAGGCAGTGTTTCGTCAATTCCATTATGTGGGCTGGTGGATCATATTTCTGTTTGATTTTCTCCAGAGATTCTTTTATGGGAACGTTGGTAAACAGTGACACCACATCGAAGCTTACTAGTAACCAGCCTGGCTCTACTTTTTCCTTCCTCAGTAACTCGATGAAATGACTTGCGTTCTTAACGTAAGATGCGGCTTCTTCGGTGTGAGGTTGTAGATGCTTTGCCAGGTATCTTGCCAGCTGTTGTAGGGGGGATCCTATTGAACTGACGATTGGCCTGAGGGGTGACCTGGTTTGTGTACTTTTGGCAGCCCATAGAGTTTCGGACATCTGGATGATTTCTCCCTGGGTATCAGCTGTCGCTGTATGTCTTCGGCGATAGGGCTCTGTTTGATCTTGTTTTTTGTAGTTTTTTCCAGGTATGTAGTAGGATCCGTGGTGATGGGCTGGTAGGCCGGATCTTGTAGTAGAGAATGTATCTTGGAGTTGTATTCCGTAGTGTCCATAACTACTGTTGCGTTGCCTTTGTCTGCAGGTAGTATGATTATGTTTTCATTTTTCCTCAGTTGCTGTAGAGCTTGGTTTTCTTCGCGTGATATGTTCCTTTTTGGTGGTTTGGCGGTTCGTAGAACATGAGAAACGTCTTGACGTATAATTTCGGCTGTGGTTTTGTCTAGTACTGAGACAGCTGATTCAACTCCACAAATTATGTCCTCGACTGGTAGGTGGCTAGGGGCAACTGCGAAGTTAAATCCTTTAGCTAGGACATTTTGGGCTGCTTCATCCAGTTGTTGACTTGATAGGTTGTAGACCACTTTCGGTGACTGTGGCTTTTCGGTGATGTTTGTTGGTTTCTGTTCTGATTGGAGCCGGTAGAACTTTTCTTTTTGTTTGTTTGTGGTAAGGGTGGTATTGGTTTCAGCCCTGAACACAACAGAATCCAACAAGTAAACATAGAACCACCTCAACAAAATCAGAACGTTCCCGCCACAGCCGGTCCCGTCACACGCAACCGAGCGCGAAATCAACAAAGCGCAACCACACGGAACGGCCAAGAAGTATATATAGCTCCAACAGAAACGAACGTCAACAGTCGTATTACAAGAAGCACCAGCAGAAAGTTATCCGACAAGACCTGAAGATGGCAAATGTGATTTTGCCGAAACGTCGTCAAGACAACCATCCCGGTCCATCCCAGGACCAAGAAGTTACTACGCGGAAGAATACCTGGAAGCCAATCACAGCATACAACACCCGCGGAAACCTCAAAACCAACATATATATATATATATATATATATATATATATAATGGAACAATCTATTAAGACACGAGGAAGAGATACGTAATTAATTCCTAGGTACACCTACCTGTTCCATGATACTGTCCATATTATACCCATCGTTTTCTAGCGCTGAATAAATTTCTTTGTAGTGATCTATGTTATCTAAATTATCGTCGTATGTAATCAATGATGAGAGATTATACAAAAAATCCATAAAGATTTCTTCTTTTACTCCACGAGACGTACTAAAATAAAATTTTGCCTTTCATTCAAGGATTTAAATTCGAAGAAAGATATCTAAAACATACACTATATCCATTAAAGGTTTAATATTTTTTTTATAAACAACGTTGAAGTTGCATATTGTAGTGGATGGAAATCGAAATTTCCAAACGGGGTAAGAAGTTGATATAATTCTGGTTACTATGAATTGCTGGTTATACTCGTATAGTTGCAGCATAATCAAATAGCTACATAAGCTTAGACTTAGGCAGCTTACAAACGCGAAAAATAATCTTGTTATGGTAGACACATCTTCGCGTGCTATAAACTTAAAACCATGTAAGTTTGTGCTGTTACAGGCCCATATTAATCGTTGCTTAATTGGTTTCCATATGTAACCTAAAACTTAGAAATAAGCATACTGTGTATGATTTCCGAAAAACCTACCAAAAATACTTCGTTGCGATTTAGAACTTTGTATTTTAATAGACATAATTTATAAACTACACTTAATTCAACTTAAGATCAATACAATCGATTCATAAACTGCTTCTCGGTGTAAAGACTAGATAACTGCCAATATATTTGACGTTCTGTGAAGGAAAGTTATTTCTAGCATAAGTTTGTAACTTTAATGTAAATATAAATTAAAATTCTATTATGTTGGAAACTTCTTGATTGATTTTATTGAGTTTTTTTAACACCACTATACAATTACTACAACTTTTCAATTAGCCTAAGAAGCTTTATTTTATGTTGTCCGAACTTGTGGCACAGCTCGAAATACATCTATTAAAAATAAAGAGTTTTAGAAAATTGGAATTTTAATTGATTCACATAATTTGTTTAAGATTTTAGTTGATTATACATTCTTAGGCACATATTCGTAAATTATTAACAATGAAACGTATGCATCTAATCTATACTAATTTTATTTGATCTAAAAAGGCATATGCTATTTAATCAAGGCTAGATACAATTTGCCGCGATACGTTTCGCCGCGACAGTATTCACCAAAATTACTACTACCATATGCCGTCATGCCCAGTGGAAGCATAAAGATGTACCTTCAAATCTGCCAAGTGGAACACTGAAACGAATCCAGACCTCTGCTATGTGTTCACAAATACCAATTGAACCTGCAAACTGTTCGCACTGTACTGAATGATTTCCCACACACACAACATCGACCTGGGCCTCGAAATAGGCATTCAAATTCCATTAATAAGAACTACGCCAGTACCAAGATGGAATCTCAAGAAAGCAACATGGAAGCAATTCAAAGTGGATCTAGCCCGCAATTACTGCAGATTTGCAAAAGTAATAATTGAAACAGCCAAAAAGTACAATCCCCGAGGATTCAGGAAGACATACATCCCATTCTGGAATGAAACTAGTGAAAGGCTCTAGAAAACAGCAGAACCACTGTAGCTGACCACTTTCGAGACTCCCTTAAAGACCGCAGAAGGCAGAAATGGATTGAAACTGCAGTAAACCTTGATTACAAACACTTCAGTAGAAAGGCATAGAGCCTAACAAAAAAGCTTGGAGGTAGCACACACGTTCCTGTTAATAAAGCAGAAGTAACTCCTAACCAAGTGGCGAACCATATTGAGGGTATGTCGTCAGCAACACCTGATAAGTCTCATTCCAACTTATTAAAGAAACAACTAACAGATTTCATAAACCAACGCACTGAAGATCATATGATTCCACGTGCCTGTTCTAAAAACGAAATTATCCAAGCACTCGAGAATGTTAAAAACGGGAGAGCCCCTAGTTTCCATGAAATACATCAAATCCCAAGTTCTGAGTGTAGAACCCACACTAAAACTTAGCTAAAGAAGTGTTATTCTGACATATTACATACAAAACGATTACCACCTCAATCTATCTAAACGGACTAAAATTATTGCCATTCTAAAGCCTGACAAGCCGTTCGACCGCACTGAAAGTGTTCGATCGATATCACTATTAAGTACTAGTTCTAAACTTTTAGAAAGCCTTATTTACAACTGAATCAGCGTACGTATTTGGGATAAAAGTTCAAACTTAACAAGGGGGGTTCAGACCCAATCGAATTTGCAATGACCAAGTTTTGGCTCTGCCTGCGCACATAAAGGCAGGATTTGAAAAAACGTCTTAAAACTGGAGTAGTCTTTATAGATCTCACAGCAGCCTATGATACAGTTTGGAGAACAGGGATTATTTTATAAGACACTTAAGTTATTAAAATGCACAAGATGATATCACTTATCAATATGATGCTAACTAATAGAACGCTACAGGTAGTGATAAATAATGAGACAATAAACCTAAATAACGGGCTTCCACAGAAATCAGTTTTGCCCCCCTGTTGTTTAACGTTTATATATCTGCCATTCCTTGCACTACATCTAGACTTGACAATTCGCATATGCCGATGACTTATCCATTATCATGCAGTACTGCGATGTTAATATCCTATTTGAGACACTCACGGAAGTTATGAAAATACTCAGTTAATATTTCCGACATTGGCACTTAACTCCAAGCACTACTAAAACAGAAACTAGCTGTCTCCATCTGAATAATAGTATGGCAGACCCCACCTCCACCGTTAAATGGTGTAAATGTTTCTCATAACCCCAACCCGAAATATCTGCCCGTCATCTTAGATAGAATACTTTCGTGCAGGAAACACCTAACCACTGTTACTGCCAAATTAAAAACCGGGAATAATATCCTTCATCGACTCACTTGAGGTACATCGGAATCGACACTTCCAACGTCAGCGCTTGGATTAGTATATTTCACTGCTGAATACTGTTCCTCTGTCTGGATGAACCGCCTCGTATGGAAAAAATCGACAATCGATAAAGCACTCCCAGGTACTTCTACCAACCCTAAGCCATACTGAACCACCTTGCATCCGAAGGTGTAGTGCTCTTTTAGGTGAACACTCAAAAATTATTAGATATAAATTGCAACAACGATGCAACCTGGTGTAGAGAATGGAACAAACAAGCCAACAGGAAAGGCATGGACTATCAAATACAAGACAACCGCCAGATGGGCTTTGATTATCACGCAAAACCTGGGCAATACTAAACAGAGTTGGAATACGTGATATGTTGACGCTTCTTACAAATAGGGCCTAAAATACCACACTTGAATGTGACTGCGGTGGTGCAAGACGAACAGTTCACCACATAGTCTATGAACGCAGATAGATATAACATTCAGGAGCACCAAAAACGACATTCTTGTAATAGCGCCAAGTGTTATCAATGGACGATACATACAACTTTGACCAAGTATAGGTTATGCTAATATAATACACTTGTGATACTTTTAGATGTTTATTTTATTATCTGATTTTATTTTATTATTATTGTCTGTTAGAGGGCGGGGATGGCTCAGTGGTAGAGGGCCAAGGTTTGGATGTAATAGTCCAAACGCTTCCCGGTTCGAGTCTCCCCAGGGTCGGAAATTTTTCTAACTCCCTGGGGGATCGGTGCTGGGTCCCGGTCTCCATTTGCCATTAGGGATCAAATTAATGGCACTCCTCGAATTACGGTCGCATTAGAGGAGTATCAAGACCATAAACAAATACATTCACACACAACAGGCAAGCCAAGCATGGTTTCGCACCAACACGGTAACCCACAGAGGCGGGCCCTGTTGTGCATTGCACAATCTAGCTTAGCCTTGCCCCACACCCTCTCTACACTGCGCAAGCGGTACAAACGAGGATCACGATAATAATAATAATAATAATAATAATAATTATTGTCTGTTATTTTATTTATACACTATATTTTATCTTTAATGTGTAATATTATGTGTGGTGGTAGCTCAGTTGGTAGAGCGCTCGCTTTCTGACTTAAACTTCGATTCCTGATTGGGTTCGAAACCTAAGCATGACTATGCAGATTTTGGTACTTTTACGTATACTCGCGTACAGCTATACTATTTGGCACTTCCCTCAACTTTTCAGATAATGTCAAATACCTGGGAGATATTTTGCACTAAAACTTAATTGGGAAAAACGTCTACCTTCTGGCAGTGTCGTCGCGCTATGGGTAAATTTCCTCTAGAATGACCCTGTGTCTGTATACGTATACTGCTGTAAGTAGGCCAATGCTATGGCATATTAATCTGGTGGCCCATAACCAAGGCAGGCTGGTAGATTAGGACATGTGCAACGTCTTGCCTGTCTCAGTTCTACCGGTGCTACGCACTCAACCCCTACGATCGTTTGGAGACAATTCTATGCCTTGCACTAAGGAGTGCTAAAGCTGCGGTTTGTGATACGAGAAAACTAGGGGAGGTAGACACATTCGCATACTAGATCAGGCAGTTACGAAGATGCCTTTTCTTGGTGCTGTAGTTGACTACCTTGCGGTTAAATATACCTTTAACAAACACTTTAGAATGAACTCAAAATTATATTTGGAATTAGAGCCGGTGTCTTCTCCGGCGACATAAACTTCTGTCAAAGTGTACCACTAGACAAAGTAACCACCATCCACCAAGCAGAAGTGGTGGAAATCATGGACGTTTTAAATACAATTCTTGAACGACAAATCCAGAATCAACGAATTGGTATCTTCAGCGATAGTAGGGCGGCTCTGTTAGTTTTAGGTAGTTGCAAAATTACCTCAGGAGTGGTATTACAATGCTATGACACTTTTGAAGATATCTCTAGAAATAACCCCGTCTAATTTTTTGGGCAGAAGGATATGAAGGCAACGAAGCGGCAGATGAAATTGCGAAGCTGACCTTCGAACAATCTTCCATGTGCCAGAACCCGTAATCGCTGTCTCCCTAAATTTACTTAGCTTTATGATACATCAAGAAAGCTTTACCAGCTTCACTCAAAGCTGCTGTCAAGCAAGGGCTGTAATAATTGCACCATCGCCGAAGACAGCAAAATACTGCATGCAGCTGTGCCGAAAAAATCTCCGACAAATTGTAATCATCTTATATGGAACTGCACCGTAAAGAACCACATCCACAAAACGGGACTGGGATAGCGAGGCTGCAGAACACGTGCTCTGTCACTGTCCTGCTCTCACAACTTTAAGAAAATCCATGCTTGGAGACTTCTGGCATGGTTAGAATTAGCAGTACCTCAATTGTGGAGATTCTCAAGTTGGTTCAAAAGTTTAGAGGCTTGACACCTGAGATGGGGTGGGGGGTAGTACAAAAGACCCGCCTTTTGTGGCTTACATTTTCTTACCCTTCATTTTAAATCCAGAATCCAGATCTCTGTCAGTTAGTCAAAGGAACTATTAAAATTATTTCTAAACATTTGAGGAAGCTATTAGTGAGTTTGGAACCAAAAAGTGCATGTTGTAAAATTTAATAAAAACACTTACTATTTGAATTGAAGTGTAACTTTATTAGTATAGTGCCTCGCATATTACAATAAGTTCTTTCTGCTTATTATAAATAGTTACGTAAATACTTCTGAAAAATGTGTACAGTTATTATCGTATTAATGTTTAATACTTATCATTCTGTGATTTTTCTATTTTTCGCGGTGCTTTCGTAACCAAAGTAGCTGTTGGATATGTATATTTCAGTGGCCGTTTTAATTTTATTGGCGATTTCGAAGGAATAGGAATTGTGGGACGAATATTAAGCGATTGGTTTTTAAGATCACTTCCATGTGGTTGGACAACATAGGTGTGTAAGCATAGTTTGTTAGTTTCGACTTTTGTCTTTAGTTTGAGTTTGCTGCAGTTAGATAGCGTTTTTCCAAAAAAGTAGAAACATTCTACAATGCTTATTAGGGATGATCCTAAACACAATGACAATATGCCTCCAATTTTAGCTGAAACATTATTATTTGAAAATAGAAATGTAACTAAAGGGTGTCCCATTTTGAACTTGGGGATTTGAATTTGGCGCTATTTTCGAATCGACACATCTAGAATTATTATTTTTCAGTTAGAACCAAAGACCAGACAAATAGCGTTTAAGAACGGAAATACTTGACAAATCTTTCAAACCATTCACGAAAATTCGAGTTTCATTGTAAACTCATACTAACATATCGCTATAGTGACCTCGATTAGTCACTGTTCGTTAACATGGAATTTCCTGAAGCTCTGTGGAACGAATTTTAACGAAAGATCTTAGTTTACACGTATACAAAATCTAGTTGGCTCAAGAACTTCAGCTTGCAAACCATACGCACAGTCGTGTTATTTCTAATTGTATCCTAGAACACACTGCAGGTGATACTGAATTTTGTTGCAAAATTACCTTTAGCGACGAATCCCATCTTCAGTTCGGCGGATGTCAATAAGAAAACGGTCGAGTATAGGGAAGTGGAAACTCTCGAGTGTATGGCATGGTTTTTGGTCTGGAGACGTCATTCGTATGTTCTTCTTTGAAAACGAAGATGACGAAACGGTTACTTTAAAGATTAAATGGAGAACGCTGTCGCAACATGTTGATAAGTTTTTTATGGTCCCAGTTGGAAGGTCGGGTTCTCGAGGATGTGTGAAGATAGCACTGTGTGCCACAAGGCAAAAGAAACAATGGTTTTATTGCAGACTAAAGTTCCTGTTGGTCTCATTCCCCGACATGGTGAT
The DNA here is from genome assembly GCA_014611495.1 of Limonius californicus. Taxonomy (NCBI): domain Eukaryota; kingdom Metazoa; phylum Arthropoda; class Insecta; order Coleoptera; family Elateridae; genus Limonius; species Limonius californicus. The sequence goes on along the minus strand of JABXWE010103691.1, from coordinate 2,569 downwards.
AATAATTGGGTGCCAAGATCGTGAGATATAGCACTTCTAGACTACTTCTTGGGCCTTTGTGAAGGGCAAAGTCTACTCAAACAACCCACAGTCGATTGATGAGCTCAAGAACAACATTGAGCCACAACTGCAAAAATGTAGTGATCCAGGAATAACCGAGGGGGGCATTTAGCTTTAAGTTTCTTCTTCTTCTTCTTCTGTGTGTAGACCAATGGCCCGTTAATTATCTACAATGAAGTAGGTTCTATGAGCCCTCTTCGCACGTATGCCCGGCAGGAGGCTAGTCTAACCCGTCGGACAGAGAAGAGAAGTTCCACTACACGGTTTCCGATTGTTAAAGATGTTCGTATGACAACCGAGACCGACGGTTTTACGTACCCTCAGAAGCACGATCGGTTGCATATACCACTATATTGGTGCACCCATCCAAGTACTGACCAGCGCGGATTGTGCTGGACTACGAATGCCGTATGACCGGCGTCCGCAGTGCTTCGCTAGGCAACCGCTTTAAGTTTAAATAAATAAATTGGGAAGTTTAATAATATTAAGAGTTTTTTGCAGAAAACGAAACCCGAAATTCACAATGGGACACCTTTTATTTTACATTAAAAAACGTGATAGTTACCTAAAAGTGTATACCATGTATATGATACATCTTTTTCTATTTTAATACTTTCGATGTCATTGTAGTATACACTTAATACACTCAAATTTGAATTTTCATATTCAGCTCTAAAAAAAAATTTAATATTAATTATTCGAAACGAAAATTGATTCGACATACAAGGAAGCTATCTTAGATGTGAACGCTTGAAAGTTGAATATTTTTTTATCGCACTGAGGATAACATTGACAATAAAAATATCGTTCATTATCTTCGTCTTTCGATTGTTCTTCGTCGTCTATAAATTAAGCTGATAAGCTAAAGCAAAATATTTGTAAATAATCATACCAGCTAAGAGAAACTTCTCAGGAATTCTCAAAGATGCATACCTCTCTGAAAACGTGGTTGCGAATGCATTTTCAATTAGGCAGGTGTTGCAAAATACTTACGTCTCTGAGTGTGAAGACAATGTACATCAGATAAATTACATATTCTTGTGTAACCTAAAATTGCAACCATCAATTAATCGGTTTAAAAATGTATTACAAAACTTCACTCTCAAAAGGATAGAAAAATGGAGTACAGTTGCATAATTCAGTTATTGCTTTAGCTCTACACTCATTCATACAAGTATGAAAGCTGTATATTGGAGACCATTCTAGGTGCCCCTACAAAAGAAGAATTCCTGAATATTGAGCCATATAATAAGATTCAAAAATGACCTCATCTTCATATAAACACTTCCTTCGTTCCACTCTCATATTTCTAACGTTTGCTGTAGTTACATGAATATTTGGGCTTACAGCAATTTTTAATTCTTCACCAGCTCGTAGCGGGTCAGTGGGCATTTGATCCGGATTAAGGTAGTCAGCTCCATCCTGTACTAAAACCTTCAAATTTGTGCTATCAGTCACAGAATAAGGGGATTGGATATATATATATATATATACAGGGTGTTGATGAATTGCAAGGACAAACTTCTAGGTCTTGTATACATGAAAACAAACGTTTTTTGTTAATAAATGTATGGTCAAAAGTGTTTCCTTTCAGGGATAGAGCTTCTCAAAAATTCTTTAAGAAGTGCCTAAATGTAGGCAACTCAATTTACTGCCTACTATTTGTTTCCATAACGACGGAAATTAATACAGGATAAATTTAATTTGAATTGCAAAAGTGGGAAAGAGGGCTTTATTTATCCTGTATTAATTTCCGTCGTTGTGGAAATCAGTAGTAGGTAGTAAATTGAATTGCCTACATTTGTTTGTTTTAATTTATCGTTCAGGCTATGTTTCTCAAACTGTATAATTAACACGAAATTAATATAAGTACTTTATTTACTAAATTAAAGTCGAATTTATGTTAATGCGACTGCGAGTGACCTTTCTACCCTACCATTTTCAAAATATGAGTATTACTTACATTAAAACCATATGACTTAGGTTTAATAGATGACACATACTGATATTTTTCAACATCCAGGAACAAACGTAGTCCATAAGTTAAACCCGATAAACCCAAGTATGTAAACTGTTTGTTGTAGGGATCTCTGTCGAATTAAAAAATTAAATTAATTACTACAGAAGTAATGTGAGTGGAATGTCTGTACAAGGTCTTGCATAACCGTTTAATCTAAATGTATGACATACATACAGGATACTGACTTTGAATACGCTTCATAGAGTGTCTGGGACCGGCTTTAAGCCGGTCCCAGACACATCGCAAATATTCACGAGTGCGATTATTTACGAGTATAGCCAATGCCCAGTCCTACCTCCCACACGACTCGTAGATACTTGTACAATTAACATTCGGGAATGCTTGTGATTCAGACTCGTTATTAATCGCGAGGTTCCACGAGCTACGCAAAATATTCGCGAGCCGAAAACAGACTAGTAGTAATAACATAAGCGCGTCGTCGCGTCGTACTGCTATGCAATAACTAAAAATAAAGTCAAGGAACAAAGC
>JABXWE010103690.1:0-26261 GCA_014611495.1 Limonius californicus | reverse complement strand
TTAAGCCGGTCCCAGACACATCGCAAATATTCACGAGTGCGATTATTTACGAGTATAGCCAATGCCCAGTCCTACCTCCCACACGACTCGTAGATACTTGTACAATTAACATTCGGGAATGCTTGTGATTCAGACTCGTTATTAATCGCGAGGTTCCACGAGCTACGCAAAATATTCGCGAGCCGAAAACAGACTAGTAGTAATAACATAAGCGCGTCGTCGCGTCGTACTGCTATGCAATAACTAAAAATAAAGTCAAGGAACAAAGCAATCGTAAGTATACACGAGTAATCGCAATGGTTCACGAATAGTCTGGGAGATCCACGGCGAGTGCGATTACCAGGAAAAACGTATGTAGTTTTCCTTTGACTCGTGTTGTATTTACCGACAACCGATGGGAACAGCCCGAGTACGAGTACGAGCATACACGTAGTGCAAATGCCTTGCCCCACACTACTCGCGAATGCCTGTATTTGCGAATATTCGCAATGTGTCTGGGACCGGCTTTAGCGAGAGATTTGTCCTAACGAAAAAGTTGAGACAGTACAGAATTAACGTACACTTGAAGAAACAAGTATAATTGCTATATATACCTATAACTTTTGAATAATGGGCACTTAAATGTAGTAACATTTGTTATTTGCTGTTATTTCCACCGAATTGAAATATTCATATTGAAATACGCACGTATTTGCTATTAAGTGGCGCACTCTGTCAAATTTACGTTTAATTTTCTATAAGTGCTAATGATGGGCCCTCGCGTTTCGTAAAACACTTATTAAATGTATATTTCTTGCCTACTTCTTCTTCTACGCTTATGGATTAGCCTGTACAGCTTGTTACGACATCCATCGCTTTCGTGGCCGTCCAATTTCTCTTTGTCCCTTTGGTCTGTATTTCATAGCAGCTTGCGGGATCTTGTCTCTGGACATTTTGTTTACGTGATAGAGCAGATAAATTAATGTTTTGAGTTTTTTTACGGGAATTTAATCGAAGAAAAACGTTTCTGCAGAATATCCTAATTTTTACTACGGATATTTTCGCAATTTTTCCAATTCCCCGACCTTTAGACGATATTTAGGTCAGTGCGCATTTTGCAGAAGGTTACCAAAAGTGGGCTATTTGCGGCTACGGTCTTACAAACACCAAAATAGAAATCACCCCTTGCTTTTCTTTATTCCAAGCACGAATGGATTCGATTTTTGCATTTCAACACTTGCAAGTATGAGCTACGTGCATTCTACAAATTATGCAAGAGCACAAAGTCAGAGGTAAAAATAGACAAGCGCAAAGAACGCCGTAAAAAGATACCCGGCGGAAGTTGCTGTAAAAACCGACTGATGGTTTTCACCTTCTTAAGATCTAAAGATAGTTATTTTACCAGTGGGCTACATCTAGCCAAGACATTTTTCTGTATTAATTCGCTGCAATATCCTGTTATTCTCATACATATTCAATATAGAATAATTGAAATGCGTAACGTAGCCGTAACGTTAAGGTCGTCAAACCATTGTCTACTATTATTTATTGCTAAATATAAATATTATTATTCTGTCAGTGGAAAGGTCGAGAAGTTATCATCTCGGTGCATGAATTTAAACATGTGTGCGGCCTTTTAATTTTTACATGCAAATCATGACGATAAGGAAAATGTAACACTTATAGAAATAGAATTAAGATTCTTATCAGACTACAATAAAAAAAATTCGGCGCCACTCCATATGATTTTGCATAAAGGTAGGTGTACAACAAGGTAAATCAAAACAAAGCTTGAACTTTGAATATGCCATTCTCAAGGAAGTTTATTAAAAGCCGCCGCTGTATTTATAAATCAAAATATTATTAAAATAGATAAAACGAGCTATTTTTTATAGTTATGTAAAAACTCAAGGTAATTTCAAAATGTGTTTGTAGCTCTTGCAAAAGAAGGCAAACTACGTGACGTCTTATTGACGTAAATTAAAACTGTAAACATCCATTTCACATTGCTAAAAGATGTGAGTTTAATGTATATGTATGTAAATCTCTGTAACTTTCTCCGCGTCTATTTTGTAAATAAATTTGAAGATCACACTAAGTCAAAATTAACAACGTAATCACACAACACACGTGCCGCTCTATTAATAGTGAAAAGTCGAAAATATTTCAAACCTGAGGGGGATAAGCCCAAAAATAATCGTTTCCTACAAATCTTTAAAATAAGTGGGATACCTCGCCGCCTCCTCTTTTCAGTTTTCTTTTACATCTGAATTTACAGGACTGCGATAAGTTTATGTAAGTTGTTTATATTTTAAACCTCGAAGCCTCGGAATGAACATTTTATTTGTTACACCTCTAAAATGACTCACCACACAACATTGTCCGCAGTGCTTTTAAAAATTTCAAACGAAACGCTAAAACAAGTTTTTCCGTAGTGGTTTTATCCCACAAGGCAAATTTATTATTCTTAATTAACTTGCTTTAAAACTGACTAATCATGTATAAGTTAATCAAATATTCCTTGTATGTAGGTGCATTACAAAGTTCATTTTTAGCTCAGTTATTAAATACAAAGTACAAATGTTCTTTTACGTAGAAAGTAAATAGGGTTCTTTATAGAATGTTATTGTGCTATGTACGGCGTATTCAATCATTCAAAAATTTGTCTGTGTCCCTGCTTCAAAATCGAACGTCTTTAAATAAAGCATCTTAAATGTAGAGCCGTAGTCTCCATGATTTTTTAAGTTCTAACGTAATCCTTGCGGTTGGGATATGCATGACAAGGAACCTTAAATGGAAATAGAATATTTAATCAATACGTGCTGTCACCTTTATACTAACAATGTAAAACTTGATACCAAAGCTATTAGGTTCAAAGGCATAATCGCGTAACGAACAGTTGAAATAAGTTTGGGAGTAAATACTAAGTAGTTTATTGGTCATTAGGAAACTAAAAGATGTGCAATAGTAACCTTAGAACAATAGATAGATGTGAAATAAGAACGATGTGAAATAAGAACAATGTGAAACTTTGATACCAAAGTTATTAGGTTCAAATGCATAATCGCATAACGGTCTCGGTTACGTATTCAAAAACCCCATTGATGCGTAGCTTACTAACCCGGTATTGCAGCAGCGGTGTCTTGCGGTATGCATTGCAGACATGCTAACGTTCTGCAATGCCCCACCCGATCCCACCCTATCCATTAAATCCCTACCCACCTACTGACATGGGGTGGGCCTGGCGTAATCCAGGATTGACCCTCGAGTCAGCTCCATGTGAGATGATGATGATGATGAATATGTACTGTCACCTTTATACTAATAAACGAATTGTATTCAAACAATAGCAAGGCTTGCATTTTTCTATTATGTAGAAGGTTGTGATATTAACTAAATTTGAGCGAAACTATCCCCAATCATTGCGCAGCGATAAGGCTTCGAACAAAAAGTAATACCTGCGCTTTATACAAATAAATGAATTTAATTGCAATGAATTGATGTGTACGAACTCCAATATCAAATTGATTTTCTTAATCATCTACACTCTACAGTATGCCAGCCTTAACCGAGAACTCAAAAACACTTACTATCTTACTTATAAAATATTACACGCATGTAATTGTATTTTATTTAGAAGGTATACAATGTTTTCACCTATAAAATATGCTTCTGGCCATCTAACAAGTGTCCTATGCCAAAAAGATCCACCTAGCACAAGACCGTTAACGTGTCACGCCATAGTTTCAAGAGTATGCGATCATTTTATGTATATAGTAAATTGTCGGTAGTATAACACATCAGAAAATTTTCTCTTTTGACTTTTAGAATCCCCTCAGGTTATCTCCGCTTATTATTATACAGTAATTAAACAAGAAAACCCTAGCTCAGATAGGGAAGAACACAGCACAAAACCTCCTAAAGAGATCTTATTACGGATAATATCTTAATATTATTTTTAAGCTAATAATAAGGATTTTATAACTGAGATAATTTTAGTAACATGTTTGTTCGGTACCTGAAGGGTAATTGTAAATAATGTTGGTTGACGATATACAAATAAATACATTTACTAAACACTGTATACGAATTTTAAGAATAAATCGCATATTGTGCGACTAGAAATCAAGTAAAACCATCCCTTACTAATTCTATTTAACTGTTTTTGGTATTGGGACATTTTCAAATCAACCTTTTCTGAATATAGAGGCATATGGAATTGTGATGCTATGATGGGCAGAGTTACAGATTTTTAGACGAATTGTTGGGTACTGCTACAATATTATGAGGTGTTTTGCAGATTGTAAATATGTTACTGGGCAGATGAAGACGCAAAACTAGATATAATTAGATTACAACTTTTTTTTATTTTTTCATTCATTCATATTATCGTTCCCCAGCTGGAAACCGCTTTCGCATTATTTCGGGGGTGTGCGGGCGTCCCTTACACATTAACCATTCATGCACCATGCACCCTAAACTTAACTAAGTAAATTACGGTCGCCCCAGTCGGGATTCGAATACCCCAGCCGATCGGCCATATTTAGTTGTGACCTCGAGTGGCACTGCGTATCCGCACTACTCCACCGAGGCCCCTAGATTACATATTAGATAAGCTTCAACTTACGGATTGTTATACTGAATGGGAGTTCTAGGTCGTTTGCTCGATTGCCGTTTGCTCGTTGGGAAAGATGTTCGCCAAGACAGTTGCCCGCCATCTGTTTGCTCGATAATCAACTTGTTCGCAGAGTGTAACTGGACAACGCAGAAAAACTAGTTTATATTTAGTTAGGCACTTTCATTCGTTTGCAAAATAATTTAACAAATCTTTGTTTTACAGTTAAAACCTTTACTTTAATTTTCAGATTCGTTATTTGAACGAAATGTTTGTTTATTCACAAAAATTCAAGAAGTTGTTTTTGTAAAATGTGTATATCTATGCGTGTATGTGAGTAAGTGGCCCTTATCCACATTCTTTAGAGGAATTTAAGATTTTGAGAATTACCAAAAGGACAAATGTCTACAGATGTTTTATTTTAAGAATAAATTGCTTGACGAGCATTTTTCCGGCGAGCAAATTGTTGTCGAGCATAGAGACCCCCAAGCAAGCGGCGGGCGAGCAAAGGGTGGAGAGCAAGTGGGCGGATACTCTAAATGGCATATGTTCATTAATATTTAACCGAATTTTATACTTCGAAGGTTTCATTAACATAACAATAGGGTACAAGGTTTGGTGCTTGACACAACTTTTAATGTGCGATTTCAACGAGATGGGGCACCGCCACACATGCACACACAAACACACACACACACAAACACACGCGTACACAAACGCGCGCGCGCACGCTCTTTCTTTCTTTATATCTATCTCTATCTCTCTCTCTCTCTCTCTCTCTCACACACACACAAATATAGACAGGAGTTATTATAGATGGTTTGCCAGGTCCCCGAACCTGACATTCGACTTTTTGATTTGTTGTTACATCAAACACAATGTCTACTACAGAAGTTACGGGAAAGTTCAACAAATATTACCCCAATTTATTAGAAAATCTAGTTCAACTGTATTACCAAAACGTAAAAGTTGTATTCAATATAAGGGTTGGTACCTGATTATTTACAATAAATACTCATTTGTTTCTTCCTTCAGAGTTTCAAAACTAAGTGCGAGCGTTCGCATAGTAAATTCACATTTTATCGCCACTATGTACTGTAAAAAAAAGGTAACTTGGCGATCGAATCTGTGTAAATAGGACGCATACAAAATTGTAATTGTTTTCGAGTTTAAGTTTCACAGCTTTAATAATAGGCAATAAAGCTGCTAGTGCCTTACACTTTATACAATTTCAGTTATTTCGTGATATTTCAGAGTAGGTTCCTGATAATTTTATTTCTGTGGTGGTTCATAAACGACGTATTATGTATATTATCTTAAACAGGAATAGGACGCCTTGCCGCGAACGGTTTAGCGCGGACAGTTTGGAGCAGACCCGTTTGGGCGCAATATTGCATTTAAGTTTAAAATATCAATAATCAGTCGTAGAGTCTGAGTTTTAAGTAATATACATATTTGTATTTGTAAAATTTAAAATTTTTGAAAGAATTGTTAGTATATAACAACAAAATAAATTATTTGATGATTAAAAATACTGGCAAGCGAGCGTTAAGGTTACTTAAACGTGTCACAGTCGCATGCCTAGGTGAGGGTAAGGTATACCTGTTTCCTTTACTCGGATTATTGAATCAATCTGTATAATATATCAGAAACACTAATATCGTTCATTTCATAATTTTATAGAAAGCTAAAATTGACCGTTGACCTCTTTGGAAAATCCCTTATATATTCAATAGTCTTATAAAATCGTTAATGTTTGTCTTTTAAGCAAAGGGTAGTCACTTTCGATGAAAGGGAAACTACCTAACGTACACTCATCAACATCTTATTTAATTTTAATAATAAAAAATATGTACCAAGGTGTCAGTACTTTAATTGACATACGGTATATTTTGAGGTAGGCCAATAGTAATTTTCAGATTATATATATTGCTATGTAATTAAAGTCATGGTAAAAAAAACTTACGCCAACTAGCTCAAACATAAAACTGTTATCTCAGGGAATTAAACAAGGGTCTCTAGTCTCTACTCGTGGCTTCGTCTCGCTCAAAAGTTGAAAACGTTAAAAAAATAACTCGTGCAAATTCTTTCAACCCTCAGTTCGCTTTAATGTCACCGTAACTAGTTTATCTTTTATCAGCACCAACCTTTACACTGTAGTTAGGCATGCTAGAATGCCCATGGACAGCTGCTCATCTGGTACACAGACTGCATACACCTCTACCTGGTTGGTACAGCTCTCCGTGGACTGCCGGCTTTTCCCGTCACATCGTCCTTTACCATTTTTTATTTGGGACGATTAAAACCACACTTCGTTTGATGATGCTGTATTCTCTTTTAAAATATTACATTTTTATGACAGTCCAAAAAAAAACAAAAGTAGTCTGTAATTTAAAATTTTGTAATCGTTGACCAGCGGGGAAAAGGTTATTTTGATACGGAAAACACGTCTTGCCCCGACGGCGGTTCAAAGATGTATAATTCAATTATTTAATCGAATTTAGAAGCTTACTTTTACTTGACAACCAATGAAATTACAAAGATTATGACAGATGGGAAAACTATCAAGCTGTCAAATCCCATGTTTTAAAATATTGGTAATTTACACAACAAATCATAATGAAACTTTTAGATGACACTTTTGCCCAATTAGCATTTACGCTCCCCCATTATAATATCACAGCAATATATAACGGATTTTTCCTACGGCTGCCGCCGCCTCTCCATCCCCAGTTTCCATCTTTTTTTATCATAACACGCTTCTTCCTCTAGGCTTCTCTTACTCATGGCTTCGTCTACATCATCTCTCCAACTCCTTCTTGGTCGTCCTCTCTTTCTCCTTTCCGCCGGAACCCATCCCAGTATCCTTCTAGACGACCTATTTTCGTCCATCATCTTTGTATGCCGAAACCATGTTAACTGTCTTTTTTCGACTTCCTCTGCGATGTTTGTTTCCATCCCCATGTTTCTCCTGATGGTCTCGTTTCTTACTCGTTCAATACGTGATATTCTGCAGCTCCTCCTTATACAGTCCATCTCGGTTGCTAGCAATTTACTTCTATTCTTCCTGCCCAGGTACCATACTTCCGCGCCATAGATGGTTAACTTTGCACAATGCTTTTGTAGTCTTTTCTTGGTTTCTTTTCTAATACATTTCTCTCGCCATACCGAACTAAGAGACCTTATCACACTCCTGTCTTTATTACTTCGTTTAGTAATTTCCTCGTTGCTATTTCCATTTTTATCAAAAATTACTCCTAAGTATTTACATCTCGCTACCTCTTGTATATATTCGTTTCTAGTAGCAAATGGTTTAGTTCATTGGTTTCCAACTGATAGGTATTCAGATTTCTTCAAATTTATTGTTAGTCCTGCGTCTGTCGTATTCTTCCTTTAATTTCTTCATCATATAGCTTAAGTCATCCTGGTCTTCTGCAATCACCATATAAACTGAAAAGCATGTCATCTCCCACTTGTAGACCCATATTCTTGCATTTGTTTTATTCGCCCTACGAGGCCTCTGTCTAAATAAATTTTAAAAATTGTGGGGGATAGACTGCATCCTTGCCAAAGACTTTTTGTTGTGTTGAAAGTCTCGGTAAAAGCTCTCCCGTTCTTTATTCTTGTTAAAGTATTTTCATAAAGCTGCCTGGTAGCTTGTATAAGCGTAGGTTCTAGGTCAAGTTCCTTCATCTCTCTCCGCAATCTAGATGTTGGTACACTGTCGTATGCTTTTTCAAGGTCTATTTATTATAGCTATGTGTGTTTCTCTATTTCTTTGTACTCTTTTTTCCAGTACTAACTTCAACGAAAATAAGTTATTTCTTGTGGAGTGGCCTGCCCGAAAGCCCGCCTGTTGTTATGATTGCTTTGTTTTTATTTCTTTTTCGACGAGATTCTTTAATATTCGTGAGTAGATACCATATATTCTGCCCAAGGTATTTACAACTGCTATTCCTTGATAGTTTGTTGGGTTATCTTTAGGTCCTTTGTTATGTATGGGAGTTATATAAGATGTTTTCCATTCTTGTGGAATATTCTCCCCATTAGTCATAATTTTCAGATTAAATAACTTAAATACAACAATTACTGATACATAAAAAATATTTAAGAACGTTTGTTGAAGATATTTTTAATAAATCAGTTGTTTTATCAACATAAAAAAATGGGTAATTCAGCAATTTTGTTAATAACAACGCTTTTTATAAAATGCATCCACTAGTCCCTGCGCTCACCCTTCCCTGCACCCCAATGGGTCTGCTGCAAACCAGCCGCGCCAAAACGTCTAGACCGATCTTCCACAGCATCTACATAAATATATGTATCGAGAGAAGTAATTATCATATACAATAAATATATTTGTAATATTTATTTCTTTATACATTAAATATCAAACAACTATCTTATAAATTGTAATTTATAGGAGAGTATTATAAAAAATTATGCAGTAGTTTCATGTTTCATAATATTGTAATTTATGTTAGTTTCTTATCTTCAGGTTGCAGCGTTTTTTCGTATTGTGTAAAATGTAAAGAACCAGTTTTTACAAAGAGAATTTTATTATCGGTACATATTATAAAAACCATTGTTGGGATCTAACCAGTATCCTATCTTGCGTTGAAATGATAGCGGAACACCTCTATAATGGCAACTTTTGGTTGCTAATAGTAATGTTGTACAGAATTTCGGGGACTACGACTGGGAAGCTTCTACTAACGAGAGATACTACCAGAAGTCTGGTATAGCTCTAAATACTGCATTTACCAAGAGTATTATTAGAAGAAAAGTTTATATTAAAAAATAATTCTGTAGTCTACATAACATTTTTATATTTATGACAACCACTCGCGCTTGTCATAATCAGTGATATTCATTCCACGCACCTGTTTCGCCCGTTTCGGTCCGCGGAGGTGAGTAGTTGTGTATGAAATTAAACCTGTCTGTAATTAACGATTAACCGGCGATCGCAATTAAAATTGATTGGATAACAATGGGTGTCATGCGTGGCCTTGGTGGCGCTTTCCTTTGCATCTGTTGGCACTACACATTTGCAATGTGTCCATTATTTTTAGATTTATGTGCGTCATTCTAACATTTGGCAGCAGGTTTTTGTAGGTATCGATTGCGATGACGGACTCGATGTCTGAGTTAAGTTTTCCCTCGCGATTTATGTGAGATTTTTTATAGAAAATCGACCCAATTCGAGGTGTGGCTTCCGAAACATTTTTTTGGCGGCGATTGACCAGGCCGGCAATTTCACCTCGAGTTTACACGCGTTTGATGTTTAGAAAGGTACCTCTTTGCAACGCCCACACGCGGCTGCGAATAAAGTAATGAAGGTATTTCATCATACAAGTAGCACACATTTTGTTGGTCAGTGCATATTATAATACCACGGAAAGAGAAGCGGTTGGTTTTGTCCATTTGGTTGGTGTGATTTACTTTAGAAGAGGGTTTTTGTGCAATTTGTTGTTCCAATTCAACACTTTTTGAAAACAATGGGTGATGCGGGCTTTTGCGTACATTTACCCGTTTAAGATGAAAATAATGTTAATGTGCTTTAGCAGACCGTTAAGTTAGTTATGACGTATTGCGTGAAAAGTTGCAGTAAGTATGTGACTGAACAACAGCAGGGGGTCGTACAATATCCACAGCGCAAAACTGTAGGGAAAGGATACTAATTATTATTTTTATATTGTGTAGCAATTTATCTTAAAGTATTGACTTTCCAGGATGTCAGTCTTTCATAATTTACATTCGCATTTATAAATCGTGTCGATGCCACACATATAATTACCTAGACATTTTTAAATAGTACTTGCTTACTTACGCGTACATATTTAATTCTGTCAAAATCGACATTTTGTGATCACATTTGCTCCCTCTCATATAACAGGTGGAATTACACGATTCAGCCGATTTCATTTGTTATACTTACAGGGGTTTCTACAAAACTGAAAACTAACCTCCCATTTGTGAGTGGTAAAAATCATAGAATATGAATAAATGGGATTGAGTGGTTCAACTACACAAAACTTTGAAAAACTTCTTACCACCACGATATTTAGAACACCTAAATACATATTTGGGCAATTAAGATGACATCTTCAGTTGGAACAGTTGATCTTGGAGTATATTCAAAGTAACTTGGTCAATGAATACTTCTGAAGACAATTTTTGACCAAGTTAACAATGATAATTTCCTAACAAACAAAGGTTTTTAAATACTAAATCCCCGTTAGGGGAGGGGCGCTTAACCGATTAAGGTATTATTTTCAACAAATGAATTTAATCTGATTTAGGTATTGGCCCATTATTTGAATTTAAAAGATCCCCCCTTATTTTGAAAATATGAAAGCATCACAGCAATTTAGTTAATTGTTGCTGAAGAAACTTCCTTAAACAATTTTAGATTTCTAATTTAACGCCGTGTCAGAAGCGTACCATCATATCGGGCGCTCTGGAGCAATTCAGCTGCTGGGTGCCCCCACCACTACGCTACAAAGCAAAAACCACACCACGATACGAGCTAACAGCAACGGCTAGGTTGGAGCGCGAGTTCCACGTGAACGCCACCGAATTCCAACCTACCCTAAAATCTGAATATTCATTCGTCTGGACGAAAACTTGTTCCTGCATATTGTGTACCGATTTCTAACACAAAATACGAAGTAGATGATTATTAAACTGATAATCTTCATATTATACAAATTGTTTGGTTATAGACGTTGCTGTTGTCATTATTATTGCTATAAGGCACGGTGCCGATTTGTAGGAAACGATAAAAGTGGCCGCAAACACAAGAGCAAAAATTGGTCCGCGTGGAAAATTTAGCTCCACCTAATCCCAATATTATGATTCGTTTGTCCTATATATGTTCAATTATAGTGAGAACAGTCAATTTTGTAAATCCAAAATTAACACTTGAACTTCCGATGTTGTTTTGGTGAAGAAATTATCTTCAGAAGTATTTCTCAGATAAAGTTACTGTAGATGGTTCAAATTCATTGGTTCCTACTGAAGATGGCATCTTAGTTGCTAAAATAAGCAAATAGATGTCGTAAATATCGTGGCTGAAACGGCTTATTCAAAATATTGTATATGAATGAAGCTAAGACATGCTATTCATATTCCCTTGCCTACCACCAATGGAATTTGGAAAGCTCATACAGTTCATACCTACATCAAATTCCACTGGGTTTTCTAATTTTATTTTTCAGTCATTTGTAACAACGTTCGTAAGCGATCTGTATATTTGGTGTTTTCAATAGGGTTCGGTGTGACGTAAGAGGATTATAATCACATTATTATTCTTATGTGGGGGAAAAAATACAGAATATTGCCGAGAGATTAGTTATTTTTTAAATTAGTCGTAATTAGAAAAAGAAAGAGGTGCAAAAATAATAGTATTTAATAACTGATTGCGAACAATTGCCATTGGATCAGAGTATCGATGCACAAAAATCCATTATTCGAGTTATGTGCTACTAATTTATTGTCACAGTTGTGTGCACTTAAATGCTTATTAGATCTGTATGCTACTATATTTATTATGAAAGCAGTACGCTCAATGCCTTGAGCATCTGACTATACACATAACTGTGGGTTCCTCATTTATTATTAGAGCTGTGTGCAACTAAATACCTAAGAGAATTATGTACTGTGTGCTCCCACTTTATGGTCACAAGTTGTGTGCTTCGAATGTATTGTCAAGAGTTGTGTGCTCTGAATTTGTTGTCAGAGTTTTGTGCGACGAATTTATCGTCAAGAGTTGTGTGCTCTGGATTAATTGTCACGAGTTTTGTGCGAGTTTATTGTCAGAGTGCTGTGCGACGAATTTATTGTGAGAGTTGTGTGTTTCTTATTTATTGTCAAGAGTTGTTTGCTCTGAGTCTATTGTCGGAGTTTGTGCTCTGAATTTATTGTTAGAATTGTGTGTTCCGTATTTATTATCAAGAGTTGTGTGCTCTGAATTCGTTGTCAGAGTTTTGTGCGACGAATTTATCGTCAAGAGTTGTGTGCTTTGAATTTATTGTCAGAGTTTTGTTCGAGGAATTTGTGTGATCCTTATTTATTGTCAAGAGTTGTGTGCTCTGAATTTATATCAAAGTTTTGTGCGACGAATATATTGTCAGGGTTGTGTGCTCCTTATTTTCACTAGATCTGTGAGCTCAGTGATTGTGTTGTGTGTACCTAATTAAATATTGACATGTGTGTTAGTAGCTGTGTGCTCAGTCTGCGTGTTATTGAGCAATCGTAAGGTTTCCTTTTGGCAATTGAGCACTCTCCTACAATTTCTAACTGGTCGCTTGATGTTTGTAAATATGATTTACATGTAAGGTGAGGTTTACATGAACCTTCGATCACATACACGGATCTAGGGAGATAAGGTGTGCGCATTATGTAGAATGAGATATGCAGGGTGTTTTGTAAAATACAGGGATTTGTGAATCTGAAGAATAAACTGGCGGTTACGATATTTTTTGGTATATAATTCGCAATTACTATTCATTATAATATTGTTATCTGCTTCTTGTCCTTTGTTTTTGTCCTCGTTTACAATTTCTTTTGTTTCTTTGTTTTATTTGAAATGCTTTTCAAATTCTTCTGTTAACTACCTAAACATATAGTTTATGTCGTCTACATCTTTTGAAAATATTTCTCGATTGTCGGCAAATAATAAGCTATATATATTTTCTTCTTGCTTCCTAACTCTCATTGTTCTATATTTTGTAGGCCAGTGTTTTAATGCTTCATTTATGTAAACATGCTTAATGAAGCTATTTAGAATGCTAATTGTATGTTTTCTGTAATATCAAACCTGCATTGACATTAAAACGTTTAGAAGGTAAAATAGTTATGTATAAGCTTGGACAGCCTTTGCATTTAGGGAAATTAATAAATACTTATAGTAGTCCAATAATAGTGTAGAATACCACCAGAATATACAAAAAAAATCAAACGTACGTTTTAAATTAAAAATAAAATTGCACTTCCTTGCAAGGTCATTTTATCTTGTTAATCTCTGAATTACACATTATTTCCTGTGTTCATGAAAAACACATAAAAAATAAGTAGTTGCTGTTAATCGTGCGGAACAGTGAAGAAATTCCAAAATATTTAGTCAGAACAAAAATTGGCAAAGTTCAAGAACGCTCGATGGTAACCAGAACCGGATTTCTAGAAGTGCAAAAAATAACAATGAAAAAAAACATTTCATGATTCTTCACGTTTGTCAAAAATCACAAGCAAAAGAACGCGCTTCGAAAACGAGCGAGGTTTATTTTCAATTAATGCTTAGGTTTAATTGATACATCCGTGACCTATATATCAAATTCAAAAACTGTGTAAATGTACGCACAAACATAAACAGAATCGTAATGTAAAATCTGGCCGAGCGCCAAATGTTTCGACTTAACACGAATTTTAAAACTAATGTCCTCAACCTACCACATTCTCTGCATTATTACTACATAAAATTAGCTTTTAAAATACATTTTAACATGGTAAATCGTTTACCAATTTGAAGCTATGGACTTATGAAACACGACATTATTCGTGCCGTAACGACTATTAAAATTTTTAACGTGAAAAGTATCCATTGTTGCTTTAAACGTTGGCTTTTATGTATATTAACAGTAATAGCGAGTTATACTACCTAGAATAGCTTTGTTGTAACACATACGCACGTATGCAACTAAAATGGAGATTGCGTACATTATTCCTGTAACGAACAGGAGAGTAACAAAGCCACACATAACGTCATATATATATAATTAATTCAAATAGTGAAAATCGTGAGCGAATGTAATGGAGGCGCGGGAGAAGTAATGCAAGTCCAAAGGGGAACCATCACCTTCAACAAATCTCCATTGTATGAATGACAACCTCCACATCGTAAGGTAAAAGGGGAATAGATTAAAGAATAAATAGAAGAACAAAGCAAATAAGCAATAATTTTTGTTTGTTTTGTTTTGACGTTGTAGATAATCTAATGTTAAAGATGTTCTCACAGTTCCTGAAATAATTTATTATATATGTATGCCTTTAAAAATGATCCATTTTCAAACTTATAGGTCACTATTTTTATTCAGAAGACGATAATAAATCTTACTCAGAGCAATACAAAGTAGAGGTGTATATTAGATAGGATACAAGTGTTATAAAACAGGAACTGGCCTAATGAGCAGATAAAGTAAAGAGAAGAAAGGACAAGCCAAGATGAATACCAAAAACATACATAAAGAAGAGAAGGAAATGTAAAAAATTACGAATATTAAAGATAGAAGAGAAAGAAAAATGTTAAGTTAGATTGCCAAGGAAAAGCCCAAATAAAATAGATTGTTTAAAGTGTTAACAGGCATACAGAGTGTGCGGGGTAACGGATAAAAAGGAAGGTGAGAAAACATAAAAACATCAGTTCCAAAATGTTATATATCTCTTCGAGCCATTTATTTTTGAAGCCTATAAAGTGCCAGAAAGATTTTGTCTACTGCCCACACTAGAACGGCAAACCCACTAATTTCTAGACCAACAATTCGACCACTAACCCAATAAAAATTCAGATAAAGGAGTGATACCACATAATAGTATTAAAATTAAAAACTTCCTGCATTTAAACTTAATTATTAACACCAAACTTGTAGAAATAAACTAACTATCGAGAGGATATTCCAAGACAAAATGATAGTGGTTTCTTGTGGTTCTAGACGATAATATAATTCATATTTCTGATTAGAAACGCAAAAAATCTTTACTGTTTATTGTTGATATGTAATGACTAATTTTGTTGTTAAAATCGCTCAATCGTGGTAGTTAAATATTGTATACGTTTTATATACAATTTATATAAACCACAATAATAAAGAAACGCTTTTAAGTCAAAATATTTGCTGTGTAAAGATTTGCAATTTGGGTCGTACGATCCTTGTAGTTGAACTGTCAGTTAGTAGTTTGAAATTCAAACAACTACCCACTGACGGAGAGGTTAGTTTAAACAAAGTTAATGAAAGGTATATTTGGAGTTTAATTTGATGGAACAAGCAGAGGAGGGTCGATTTTAACGTGCTAATTGTTTAATTATTAATATACCCGCTCAGACTTTCTGCTCGTAATTTGGCCGATTGGGTTAGAAAAAATAGAAAATCGATTGAACTAAGAATATTGGAAATATTTCAAATCGATATACTGTAGAAACTTTCATAATGTAGCTACATCCATCCTTACAGTTTCGATTTATTCGATGCAATATGCTTTCACTTCTCAAAACAAAATAAAAACATACATGTAACGAAAATGGTTTGGTTTGAATAGTTATGTTCATGTTCAACGGTTCGTTACTGTAATCGTTTAACCATAATGATTCGTATGTATATACAACGATGGACAAAAGTACGGAACAATGCAAATATCTACTACGACAACCACAATTTCGGCAAAATTTTCTACAATAAAACCCCGCGCTTATCCACGTACTTGGAAGCATTAGGTTTACAAAATGTCGAACATTTAGAGCAAAATAAGGAGGTGCTCTGGCCTGGACGAATCAAACATTATTAAGTAATTCCTCTTCTTCTTTAAGAGCAAGAGCAATTTGAGTAGCTATAAAGTTCTAAATACTTTTGACCTGTTAATCGAACATCAACACAACATAACACAAACCAAGTAAAATTTGACAACTTTACATTTTCCTGTTTTCATGAGCTGCTACATAACAGTTGTGATATTGTTCAATATCTCTAGAATTATTAAAAATATTATCAAACCTTCTACCATAGAACTCGCAAGTTCGGTGGATATATCTTAAAATATACAGGATATTCTATAAAATTAATAAGTTTATATCATTTTACCAATACCTTTACTGTATCCGTCGTATATCGGAACCTACATGTAGATAATTTTAGCAAAATTGCGGTTGCCCTAGAAGAGATATCTGTATTATTCCGCAAATTTTCACAACGCTGTACAAAGTCAATCTATATTTCATGCAATAAATCATAATTTCTGATTTTTTGTAAATACACTTATAACTATTATCATTCAATATCTTGAATACCAGTGCACAAAGATACACATGCACACAGCATACTTTAGTTTAAACATATTTTCGACAATCATCCTTAATATTTTTAAAATCCCATTGGATTCAGAAAAACAATTTGTTGAAGATTATGTATAAATTATAAAGGTAAATATGTAAAGTATCGGATACCCTATTATGGATTACTAAAGTGGCGAACTAAAGAGTGTTCGGATTATCGAAGCTGCACTTTGGATACCATTCGGTATACAAATTAGCAGCAGCATTAAAATTGCTACGACATTCCCCTAAAATCAAATACATGTCTGCATACTCCACAAAACTGTACTCCATGACGCTAATTTGGGAAATTAAACGCAAATAAACTAAAATCAAACTAAACTGAAGGTAACACTAAGACAATGAATGCAAAGAGAATTAAACACGGCGTTTTGATCAGCAAATTGTCACAG
Organism: Limonius californicus; assembly: GCA_014611495.1. Taxonomy (NCBI): domain Eukaryota; kingdom Metazoa; phylum Arthropoda; class Insecta; order Coleoptera; family Elateridae; genus Limonius; species Limonius californicus. Next base: position 9,172 of record JABXWE010103690.1, on the reverse strand, counting down.
AAATGTCATTAAAAGTCAAATTACTTAAAAAAAGTACGTCAAAGTCTACGTTTGTTTTAAAATTTGAAATTTGTATTGCACGTTGTTTCAATATTTTTGGAAAACTCGAGCATTGCAGAAGCTTTAAACTTCGGATGGGAGTTCTGGGTAAACCAAGAGTATGATGACTACAATTATAGATTGGTGATTCCTTTTGTTGATTAAACTACAGTTAAAAATCATCATTTCATAAAAATATCGCACCATAAGGAACCCGGAGTCCAACTTAAGACTGCCAATAACTCCTCATCTATGAGGTTACCAGCAAATTGGTATAACACTTTATCGCTCCATTTTGGATCCAGAATCAGATGGTATGTCTATTATCCGCCATTTAAGATTCACCATGTATACAGAGAAGGCAACCAAATAGTAATGTTAACGACGATTTGATCAACGAGTGCGAGAAACTGGAAGAACTGCACCCAGTCCAGTAGCTGACAGAAGCCGTCCTCATCGAGTATTGTTACCCCTGGTTGAAGAAAATATCTTAAATTTAGTCGAAAATGAACCAAGAGCAAAGTACCCGATCCATTGCCAGAATGTTTGACGTTATCCAAAGAACAGTTCATTGCTTATTACAGGAAAATGGCTTGCACCCATATCACTATCAACGAGTACAGGGATTATTACCAGAAGGCTATCAGGAAAGAGTCAGATTCTGCAGATGGTTACCTCGTGAGCAAGAAAGGGATCCTGGTTTTATTGTACATATCTTGTGGAGTGATGAAGGTACGTTCACCAGAAATGGAACATTTAATATCTATAACATGCACAAACGGACCTATGGAAACCCCCATGTACTATACCAAACAAATCATCAAGTTCCGTTTAGCGTTAATTTATAGGGTGGTATTATTGGTAATAGGCTTATAGGACCACACATTTTGCCTGGTCGCCTAAACGCGAATAACTTTGTTGAATTCTTAGACACTGATTTTAGGGATCTATTACATGATACACCATTATATTTAAGAAGGAATATGATTTTTTTTTCAAATGGACGGTGCACCAGCAAACTGGGGAATTCAACCACGAGAATGGTTAAATCATAAATTTCCAGAACGATGGGTTGGTCGTGGCAGTCCATTACCTTGGCCATCAAAAAGCCCAGATTTAAGCTGTCTTGATTTTTTTTTTTGTAGGGAACATTAAAAGCATTTGTGTATGTAGTGGAAATTGATACTCGAGAGCAACTTCAGCAACGAATAAATGAAACAGTTATAATGATTCGACAAAACAATATGCTTCAAAATCTAGAAGGGAGCATAATACGTTGGTATATGAAATGCATAGAAGTTGGGGGTAGCCACTTTGAGCAATTTGCTGTAATTTACAAAATAAAAAACTTAAAACGTAGTCGATATTTCCTTACTAGTTATGTACTGTTAATTCAAAAATTCAAACAGCACATTAAAATTAGAATATTACCATGAAGGAGGTCTAGTATGCCTGTAAAAAATCTCCATAGGTTCCATATTAAATCACATTCATCTTTATTACTCTTTCAAACAAAGTTAGAGACGATTGTAAACTAGACTCCATTACATAACCACTGTTTTTGTGGAAAATAGAACAGGCGTGACCAGCGTGCGTGTTTAAACACCTTAATGCTCCAGACTTGAATCTTCATGGTACAAAATGTATACCACATGCGAGTCGCATGTGGTACGTGTTAGATCATGCACGGGGGGCGCAAGTGTTGGTTACGTTTCCGTTTTGAGGGATGCAACCCCAGAGATGAAATGTTGTTGGAGGACAATGCGGTTCATTTGCAGCCTGCATGATTTGCTACATTCAAAGTGGAAAGGCAGACAGATAGTTGCTGCGGTTTTGAATTGCAATTAAAACGTGATTTACTGATGCTCCAACTAAAAGTTATAAAGGCAATTCTACTTGAACACAGCGTCAACATAATATGTAATTAAAAACGCCAAGAATTACGACTGGGTTGATAACAATGAAGGAAAAAAAACTTTGTTATATAACAGAAGTCTGCGCGTTAATTTAATGCAGTAACGGCAACGGAGAACACCTACAGTTAACTTCTACAAAAGTCGTGTATCCCCATGATAAAGTGCTTCTACAAAAAGAAACACAAAAATCATTCATCTACATTCAAGGCAAACAGCTTTTGTTAGCGATCACTGCCGCGTCTTCACTCGAGTTTTGTATTCTAGCCGACTTCTCTATTATTTTCTTGGTCAGAAAATAGATATACTTCGCCTGCTACTCACAGCTCATTTATATATCTTAATTAACAACATATTAACAATAATGGTATTGACTCTAACTTATTTCACCTCCATGTTCATTTATTCCCAACATACAATTAAATCAGCATTTCATCAAAATAGTTTAGAGCTCCAAGGAAACCATAAAAATATAATTAATTTATGAAGTTAAAGACTAGGTTTTTTTTATTTTGCTTGTTAATCAAAACCGAGGAAAGGAAGGAGTAAAGTACAAACTTGGTGGAAATCATATAGTATATGAAAATAACAAAATATAAGGTAAAAAAGGTTCCAAAACAGATCAGGAACAAAAAAGAGTCCTCATGGTTGTGCCGTAAGATAACAACAAATACCCAACGGCATATAATACAAAAAGGGGGCAAACTTGAGTATAAACAAAATTAAAGTAAATTCAAAAGTGCATTATATTCAACCGAAATGTGTATATAATAGCACTGGTGATATCTGTTGTTGTTTCCTTGGGCTTAATGCCACGCAGGACAACACAAGGAATTATGCACGAAGGAATTGGATAAAGGCTAACATAGCTGACTTACAAGTGCTGGCTTCGAGGAAATGCAGCGTTTTTCGATTATTGTTGGTCCGGCACAAATTTACACACACGCTTCTGTTCACACTTGTTTTTGCAGTGAAAGTCTCTTAACGAACCGATAGTCAGCTCGAGGGTTGGAGGGTGAGCGGGTGGTTAGGACAAAGACGCTAATGTTTAACATATGTTGACCAGGAAAAAGAAATGGTCCAAATTACGAGGACGTAACAATGGTCGATAGAAAGGTTCTTATATTTTGCTTTATTTTCGTAGTTTTACAATATATGACTCTTATATGAATGTATATATTTAATATTGCATAATTGCATACTACATAGAAGGTATGTAATGTATGGTAACAACGTAAACGGATAATAGAACCTAACGAATAATAGACTGCTGGATAATCGAAACAAGTAATCTGTAATTCTTAGCAGGGCGACAGGGATGATAGAAGAAATAAGTGTAGATGAGAAAAGCGGGACTTACAGGGAACATAATATGTAAAGTAACTTTTTGTTTAACTGCGATAGATACAGGGTGGCCCAGCGAAAACGAAACAGACGTGTTTTGTGATACTAAATCTTCAAATTCTACAATTCTTCGAAAGATACCAGAATACGTAAATTAATTTATCAGTGGAACATGTAATACGGCTATTTCTGTTCACATATCTTCAACCCTAAAATTGGGCATCCTAAAAATTGTAAATAGCAAGGGGTGCCAAAAAACATACCATTTGAAAGCTCGATAAATTTGCTTTACAGAAGGTTTTTTAATTTTGGGCTCCCAGCATTGTTGTTTGTTTGACTGAGCGAGATCTAGGACGCGGTTTTCCAAGCGTCTCTAAACACTTACGCCCCATTTAGCCCATTGTACACCCTGACTAAGAATTTTGCCTATCTGGGGTAATTCCAACTCCAGTAGTGATTTTTAACGGGCCACACATCGCAGTGGCACGGGATCTACGACTTTACTTCTTATCTGACAAAAGGCGCACTTTCAGATTTTTCCCCGTTAGAAAAATCTCACCTTCCCTAGGATCTAACAGCAAACGTGCTAACCACTAGACCACCGAGGCCGTGCTCCGAGCATAAGTGCGCAATCTATAGTTGTGGGGTGGTAAATGTTCGAAATGAGCACCACTAGTTTCCATACAGTAATAAAGGTTCTGTTAAAAATGTGGACTTATTAGACGGCATTTGTTGATTATAAGTTTTAAATTTTGTAAAGAATCGGGTTGGTTGCGTAAATTTTACTCTTTAAATGGTTCCACAAAAACAAACGTAGCGGAGATAAATCTGGCGGCCTTATGAGTCATTCAATAGCGACTCTTCTGTCAATCCATTGACCCGGAAACTTTCGATCCAAATACTGTCGAACAACCAGTGCATAATGCGGAGGAACTCTATCCTGTTAGAATATCGAATGATCTTCGGGAATCATCATTCTCTATATCACTTAATATTAAAACTATGTTGTTTTGTAACAATTCCAAGTACATCTGTACAGTGAAATTACCAGGTAAGAAAGAAGGACCAACGAGACTATTACCAAAATTGCCAGCCCAAACATTTAATTTTTCGAGTGTCGAGTACGTGTTTCGTGAAATATCGTCGGATTAGAATCTGACCAATAGGCCAATTATTTCTCACAAAATTGCAAATTCCTCTTCATGGAGACACAGTAACCATTTGCCTTGTACTAAACGTAGGATCGACAACAACGTGGCCCAGAACCGCGACTTCCGCCGCTTCATATCTTACCAGATTTTCAGCATTTCGCTTTTTATTTGCTACAGACGGGGTCTCCAGAAATTTTTTCATTAACTCCAAGACATACTTGCGATTCACATGCTTACCTGTATGTTGTTGGTTGAACAATTCGGTGTTTCTATTGGCACATTCATTGTTTCCGAAGAAAAATGCAATCATTTCAACTCTTTCTGAGATCGAATAAACCATGTTTAATTATTCAATAATAACAATGACTCTGATGTAAAAAATCCTTCATATGTTTCCGCCAAGGTATGGTGAACCAATGCCATCTAATCATTCCGTTAATGCTCCAGAACACTTACTACTTTGGACTGCGGGAACTAATGCCAAAAATAAACACACTGCTGTAAAGCAAATTTATCGAGTTTTCAAATGGTTTTTCTTTTGATACTCCCTGCAATTTAAAATTTTTAGGGTTAAGGTCACCCCACTTTTGGAACTGAAGATAGGTGAACGGAAATAGCCATATTACATGTATATCCCTTACAAAGTAATTTGACATGTTCGGGCGTCTTTCGAAGAATTGTGGTATAGTGTCAAAAAACACGGTTTCGTTTTCGGTGAGCCATCCTGTATATAGAGGTTATTTAGTGCACTGTATTTATATTGTGAGTTTGACAACTGCAACATTTTCTTAATACAGCTTTAATTCATTGATTAAGTTGGCATGCGTTCAAAGGCTTAGTTTAACTACAGTCACTCTCTAATTGAATTAAGGTAAACCAGAAGGAGTATTTGCTCGACTGACTAGTCCTTTGTCAAGTTACACCCTGGCACCCTCACATTATCCATTCTTATAAAATTGAAACACAATGGAAATATAGTTTCACGTGTAAGATCAGCAAAAATATAAATTCTTTTTATTTATGCTATCAGTAAATGATAAAAAATAAACTAATATTAACTAATTTTGCTTCTAAAAAGTATGGCCAACGACAGCACATTTTCACCTGTCTACTAAATATTACAGGGTTTTGAAAGTAAATTTGTTTCATAATTGATCAATTAATAAGTCAAATTATCAAGTACCTTAGTTGTCTAAAACTCTAAACAGAGACCAAAGCCTACGTGTAATACTTTCAGAGGTATGCGGTCGGTTTTGCTTCGCTAAAACGTCAATTTCTTGTCCAAATGTCTCAAAACTGTTTCATATTAATAAATGTTATTAAAAAGTAATGACTTAATACACACATAAAAATAAACACAAAGTCCATTCATTTGCTATCCAGATTAGTCCACAATTGTAAAATATCAAAGTCGAGCATTCGTTTTGTAACTATAAATAATTATTACAAAGCATACAATTGTAAAATGAAACATACTTATTAAATGCAGTTTATTAATAAAACTGTAATCAATTATTCGTTAAGACATGAAGTTAATTAACCAGCACTGAATGGTATAGACTTCAAATACGTTAATTTATACCGTGTTGTTTTATTCTATTATATAGTTGGGTTCTATTTTTCTAGATGTGTTTTTAGCATGCGTTTGTGTTGGTTAAGATGTAACCCACCCTACCAAAACTAGTTTGACCATCAGTGTAATAATTACATGTTGAAATGGCGTTGAAAGCCAAATTTGAAGAGAAAATTTCAAAACAGTTCGACATCGATTATGTTTTGTGGATGTACATTCGCCGGTCGTATCTATACAAAGCTGAAGTTGTTGCAAAACATGTTTTAGGCCCCTTTTTTATACCAGTAGCATGTTTTACTCCGTGTAATATGTCATTTTATGAAAAAGCTGTTTCGGTGTAAAATTATGTACATACATATATGGAAGTTGTAATTGCTTAGATTTGTTTATAAGTTTACTTGAATCCCATTGTTAGTAATTGATTGTTGCAAGTTGTTGTGAGGTGAGTTAAAAACCTATTCTATTTATTAAGATTTGAGAAGTAGGACTTCACCATGCAACTTTAACTGTTGCGAATTTTGGATCTCCTAAGTATTTTCGAGGGACTGGGAAATCGATCATTTATTCAGCATTAAAACTACATACACTTTTTCAAATACTACAAGGATTTTCAGTCAAATTAAACCAAAACGTTTAAAAATTGGGCAAACTAATAATGGCTACTTGCAACTTCAAAGATTAGTAAAATTATTAGGCTACAAAGTGAAAATAGTAGTAGTATTTAAGGAGGTATTAGATGCAGTATTTTACCGCTGAAAAACAAAACTAACAGTTTAATTTTGTATGGTAAAGTTTTATGTCTCAAATCGGAATCAACCAGTGGCGGCTCGCCAAGTGAAGTAGGTGAAGTGCCTCTTCACCCAAAATTTTCATTCAATTACGAATATTTATTTAAATTACATAACAAATTATTTATCGGCATTACACCTAGTAGGAGTCGTTTATTTATGGCATACATACTCGTCGATACAATAAGCTTAGTGAAAACAAAAACATAAAATTTTTTCTGGTCCCCTTCTATTTAAAATTTAAATTTTAATTGCAGTCCGTCGAGCACGAACAAAGTGACCATACAAAATCTTACCTACAACACTTGTGCAATTGTAGTGAAGAGTCAGCCTCAAATTTATTTTAACTCTGCACGTATACCTCCGTTGCCATGGTTACGCCTACATATCTACAATTGGTTCACGGTGAATCGCGCAAGTGAAGAGTTCAGTCGCTATAAGCCGCGGAACTGCATGTTCGGGTTTGAACGTCCGTTTTTAATCGATTTCAACAATTTTAGATTCACATTTTTAGCTGTAGTATTTAATGATATTTTCTCTCTCACTGACATATTATTTGTTGTTCTCCAAAATAAATCATTGAATATTAAATTTCGTGTTACAAAAATAAAGGAGGAAGGAAAAGGAATGACGATTTCTTTGATACACTCTTCGAAAAGATTAAATGACTTCCGTTGGCGACGTGCTCGGGAACGGACGTATTTTGGGTGCTCTCGAGCAAAATTGCTTAGCGAGACTTTAAAAAATATTTTAGGTGCAAACTCTCAAGTGCCAGTGTGTGCAATTCGAGTGCGTGTGTGTACGGACCTAGGCAGGAAGGAAGGAGGAACGCTACCGACTATACCTGACGATCGATTAAAGGTGAAAGATAAGCGAAACGCAGTAAAAAGCTAAGTGATTGAAGGCCTAAATAGTCTTTTGTAGTCTTTAGTAGTACTTGTAGTCAATAAAATAAAATTATAAATAGAAATTAAAACGGGGGCATTTAGTAGCAAATGAATGCAAAACTGTACAAGCGGATAGGCATCTAGGGGCGCTTTTTGGGTACAAACGACAAGGGTAGGAAGCAGGTAGCAGCCTTTTCAAGCCGTCGCAACCAAAAACTGAAACTCTTGTTATACGGCCATAAAAATTCAAATCGAGGATAATACTCCCAATTGCGGCCAACTTCCAAGAAAATATTGCTCGGCTGCAACAGGCAATCAAGCATAGCTTCAATCAAGGGACTCACTCCTGACTGGAATAAAATAGTCGCGTTTAGTATTTTACTGACGGGCTGGAAAGCTGATAGGGGGTCAACGTAGGACAATCTAACAAAGGAGGCTAAAACCTAAAATTAAAAATATTTTACATTCAACTGCAAAGTAGAGTATATGAGGGATAATTTAGGTCCAGGAAATTGCAACTTCTAAAAGTACTAAACGAATGGTAAAATTTAATCTCAGTTATTTTAATGTAATTTAAGTTACTGCAGTTTATTTCAGTGCGTAGAATCGGGTAGGCCAATTAGAGACCGCAAATAGTCGCGTTTAGTATTAATTGGAGGAGCTAAACAGCGGAAAAGGGGTCAACATAAAAAAATATAACGAACAAGGGTAAAGCAAAATTTGGAATACTTCACGTGTAAATGTACAGTACAGTACATTAGGGAAATCTAGGTCTAGGTATTTGTAACTTCTAAAAGTAAAGGAAAAAACGATCTGAAACTATGACCTCCTTTAATCTCTTTAATTTAATTTAAATTAATCCCCCTTAATTTAATTTAAAGCGCAGATCCGGGTAAGCCAAATTAGAGATCGCAAAAATCGCGTTTAGTATTATTTTGAGTAGTTAAAAATGGAAAAGGGGTTAACAAAAGTTAACAATCGAGGTTAAAGCAAAAAATTCAGAATATTTCACATTTAACAGTAAAGTAGAATATATCAGGGAAAGTAAGGTCTAGGTATTTGTAACATCTAAAGGTAACAAACGATTTGTAAACTTTAATATCATTTAACTGTAATTAACTTAATCTCCTTTAATTTAATTTAATTCAGTGCGCAGATCCGGGAAGACGAATCAGAGACCGTAAATAGCCGCGTGTAGCATTATTATGATTAGGGAAAAAATGTTTTTTCACAGTTACTTGTAAGTCGAGTATTTTAGGGGTATTTTAGGTCTAACATCACGGGTGGTGGTCAAGTGGGACTAGTAATTAGAGAAGGTGGGAAAAACATACACACGGAAGACTACACAACAGAAAATCAACGGCAATTCTCAAAAGGAGGAAACACAATACCGGCCATGAAACAGGAAACAGTATTTTCGGACAGACACAAACTGACAGTGCGGAAGATCCCAGGAGATCATAACACGGGGGGGGGG